>KK503234.1:8658-23788 GCA_000688735.1 Glossina austeni | reverse complement strand
TTTTTTTTTTTTTCTTACTGTTAACCACCACGCTTACGCACGAAGTAGACCTCATGCAAATTCGTGAAAGCGTAATAAACCAAAGAACTCATATATTTTGCCAACTTTCTCTGCATTCACAACTATTGTCCAAAACAAAATATTATGCAATTCGATGCACTACTAGCCTCCTGGTCATAAGCAGATAGTGATAGTAGTAGAAATTCCTAAAAGAAGTACCTGCCAAAAAATTTCCAAAAAAATATGAATTTTCATAATTTTCTGCCAAAAAACTGTAAAGTGTGATGGTCTTCTCAAAAACACAAGAAACTTATTTACATGCACATCAACAAACACAGCAATATGAGGAAAAGCTGCAGCTGCCGTAGCATAAAAACCAGCTGGACGCAACAAAAAGAAGAAGAAAAAATGTCCTTAATCTCTTTGTTGTTAATAAAAACAAAGGAGCGAAAAAATTATGATTTATCATCCTTCGAGTTTCCAGCAAACATTTAGAAAGTTGGCAAATTTTCCTCTAAAGACTTTGACTAAAGATTTTTTACACAGTGTAACCTTAAAAGTATTTCACGCGTGTCTACGATACCTTCTGGAATTCCATAATTTATCAACTCTTTCACTACACAGTACAGACTGTCATTATCCTCCCTCTGTCACTTCGTTTACAGTTAAAAAGGGGGTTTTCCTTCTTTCGCTATGATACAAATGATCCTAAAGGCCGAGGCGAAAATTCAATTATCACACAATTAAATGTAAAATTGCACCACCTACCAGGCTTTATGGTTGAAAACAACTTAAATGCGAAAATGCCCATTGAGAGCGTCTGTATTCCATTAATCTTGCGAAAGCGTTCACCTGAAAGTTTGCATATATGGCGGCGGTATTTACGTGCCTGAGTAGAGAAAAAAATAATAAAAATCTTACAAGCTTGGGTAGGTGCGCGCTTACATCGCATTGCATTGCATTGCATTGGCTGCAGTTATTAGTTTGTTCAACTCATACACGAATAAAACAATTCAATTATTTTTTACGAATTTTCGGAAAACACCCTTAACATTATTGTAAATGGTCAAATCATTCCTAATTTTTTTCCGGAATATTGGGTAAAATACCATCTGCTTCATTACATTAATAGCACTGTCGGAGCATGATTTTGACGATTGCTTTGGATTACAATTTAGTGGCTTTGCTCCACAGCCAGCCTGACATATTCGAGCAAATTAAAAGTTAGACACAATAGCTGGACCATTGGCCACCGAACGTGTGATCAAAACGGTATTGCCTATCTCAGACCCTTTCAAATTGAAGGGGGGCAATAAACGGTTGGTCAACTCTGACGTTGAAGAGAGCTTGCGTCGTCGTAATGAATCATCATCGCAATTATTATCAATGGCTTTAAGTGATTTCGGTTTACTGTAACATCATGAAAGTTTTATAAAACGTTAATTGTCTTTTCGATCATACGATCATGCTATAAAATTCCTATTAACGATAGTAACGGGTTCACATCGGAAAAGACTGCATGCTCTTATCGAAAGCTCTTTCCCCGTAATAATCGTCTTTTTTCTCAAGCAATGAAACAATGCTATGGAACTACTCACTACGAGTCACTAGTCACTTATCATGGTCTCGAAAGTTCGGCGACTTAAGCGCCTATACATGGTATGCCCACTGAAATTTTTGTACGTTAAATGTTCGGTTGTCTTAGGCTTGCTGCAATATGAAGAGATTTTTAGGACAGCACAGAGTTACACGGCTGGCAGCATTCTGCCAGAAGGGAACATTGATTGCTTCCGTTTTCTTTGTGATCATGACAGAAAAGTGCACAATTAATACCGTTTTTATTGGATTTAAAGAAAATTTTTGTTAATAATAGCTGGCATTTCATGACATATGTCCATACAAAATAAAACAATCGCCACGATCTTCCTTACTTTTAACCTGCGAAACAACCGCTGAACCTAATAGAAGTGTGGAGACATCCTATCGCCTATATGGCGGAATTTGATTTTTTTGAAACATCAATAATTAAAATAATGTCATCAATGTGATGGCATTCACCCACTAAGGTTTAATACGTTCAGTTCAAATCTAGTTCCCTTACATTTCTCAAAAACGCAGCAATCAGAATTTTTTCAATAGACACAAAGTTAGGTTCGCTCATATACGTTCACTTAGAATTGAACGTAAGAGGATTTTCTTGATTTTCTAATTCTCTGACCTCCTTTCTCCATCATATACAATACATGCCGAGTGGATAATTTATATATTTTGGATAAAGTTTGACGACTGTTTTCGGGGTTTCGACGAACTTTGCAAAAATCGTTTTCTCATCTATTTACATACATAATAACATTTATCCCACGAACAGCTTTGCAGAGAAAATTAGGAAAAAGCCCGAAAGGAATATATTTTGAAATGATTGATTTTAGTTAAGCAATATTGAGGCGGATTGGACGAAATGCTTGATTTTAGTTAAACAATATTGAGGCGGACTTAGAAGTCAATTTTATATTTCGATTGAAATTTTTTAGACAAATTGTTTGTAGGCAACCGATTGATGCCGATTTTCGGTTCAATCATTCTCTGGAAACATACTGTGCTTAAACTTTTGCTAGACGTTTACTAACTTTTCATCTCATGCCAATTAATTGACATTACAAGAGAATAGTTGTAAAGGTATAGAAATGAATTCAATTTTTCTTAATATTTTTTCCTTAGAATGATTTATGTTTACTTCCGATATTGGCTCAGTTTATTTGCTTTTTACCATAAAATAAGAATTTAATACATATTTTATGCTTGCAGAGTGCTTCGAACTTATTTTAATCAATTTGATTTTTTTCTCTTTTCTTCTAGGTAAGTTCACTCAATTTACCAGCCAACATATATCTATATATATATATATATATATAAGAAAATAAGAAGACAATGAAGGGAAGACAAAACATTATGATTATTATTCACTTAAATCAACTTATGTGTAAGTACAATAAAATTCAAAATGCAAAAAAAAAAAGAAAAAAAAAACAAGTAAAAATAAATAAATAAAAGAGAAAAAGAAAGAAAGAAAAATTATTCAAATTGTTCTAATGGTAACAAACAAGCAGATACCCGTAAAAAATTTCGCAACAAAAAAAAAAAGGAACGCAAAGTCTCGCAGAGAGGCGTAGAGAGAGAGAGGAAGATAAACGCCTCTATTTAAATTTATTTGCCGTCGATAAGAATTTGCACATGCGATGGGCTGAGAAGAGGAGAAAAGGTTTATCGAAATCCATGAAAATCAAATCCAATCAATAAGTAGCTTTTAATAAATTCACAAAACTTACACATATGCACTCACACACATTTTCTCAACAAAACAGAATTACAATTTATTTTCCTTTACCATAAAGAAACATTGCGTTCACGGAGGGTTAAGTAACAGTTGAGTTCTAGGATCGTGGTTTCCATGTTACATACATATGTGTTTCGTTTTTTTACCACTATCAAGTTCAATAATGTAAATGCAATTTATTTGCTAATGTAAAGTGAAATAATCGCAAACGCACACACGATTATCGGAGTTGGATAAAAAGAGCAGAGCTTTACTTAGGTTAAAACGAAACCTAAATATCCTTTACTTACATAGCGAAAACTTCTTACGTAGACATAGATATGATTATTTGGAGATAATCGAAAAGTAAAGAGGTTAGAATATGTGTAAAGACATTAGAATATGTGTACATATGTAAAAGCCTAATGCCTAGACCTAGAGCCAGGGCTAGAACTCTAGTGAAAATGAAGTTTTCCTAGCTTTGCTCGGTATTATGAACTAGAAGAGAAATCGTTAGACTGTTCTTTTACTGGTGGCCCATAAGCAATAGTTTAAGCATCACTGATCTAGAGCGCTAAGCTAATTTTCGTAAATGAATGAATACTTGTACGAGAGCATGAAGGGGGTCGGTCACAAATGAAATGACAAATTTATTCTATTCTTGTTCAACTGATAGTCGATGAAAAAGAAACTACTTGCATGTTTTGTCTGGGTGTGTATGAATAAATGTTTTTCTTCGTTCTTTATTTGCATCTCATTGAGATAAATGAATTCTTAAAGCAAACGAAAAACCATTTTTTGCAGCCATTTTCGTATCCAGCGCTATAGGTAGGCGAGTTTACTAATTTTCTCCACTGATTTATAGCAGAAAGGTAGGCACATACACACACACACACACATTTCCAATTAGCAAAAACATTCTATATATAATCATGATTCTCTTCTCAGGTCTGTCTATCCGTCGGACTACTTTCAACGTTCTTGAAGGCACAAAAATGGAACCTTGCATACATACTTTTAGTTCAAGCTCAAGCCCAATCCCACAGAGCATAATTCAAAATGGTCGTGAACAGCTTTGAAATAGACTTAGAACGGTTACAAAGTAATACAAAATTGGAAATATCGATGATAGTAACTTTGAAGCTTCGTCAAATATTGATTAAAACATAGCCAAAAATTAACCCTGCTTTTAAACGCCGCAGAGAAAACAGCTTCAATTAATCTCTTTTAGGACCAATCTATTTACAAATGTGACCCATCACTCAGGCGATGTCTTTATCTCTATGTGCAACGCAGTGATGATCGGAAAGAAATGACAAAAGAGTGGGAGATAAGGTATGGCCGCTACCTAGGGGGTATGTGCCCAATCGGTAAATGTTACGGCTTTATTGACCAAGCGCTCATTATGTAGGTACAACGACGAGGCTACGGTGGCGAACGCCAACTGGGTGGTCGCGGCTCTTATCTATCCGGTTATGCGATAAGCCCAAGCTAAGCTGAGCTAAGCTGAAGTGTATACAAAATTCTTTCTTTGCTCTTTTTTCTATTTCTATCCTTTTTTGCGTTTCTCTTTCATGTTTTTTTTTTTTTTTACACTTTATTTGCATTTAGTGGTCATTACTCGAGTAAGGATGATAACAATATCAAGCAGGACATTGGTGATGAAATAATAATAATAATAATAATTGCATTTGTAAGAAAAGGATAAATTAACACAAATCCATTAAGTTAATTAAACGCATATTACAAGAGTTTTACAATTTTGTATTTCTGTTGTCATTGTCGCAATATTTTCGCAATTTATTTATTTATTTATTTTTTAAAGCTTAATTTGCCGCATGCAGTATGTGTATGTGCATAATTTCTGTTGTTTTATAAAAACTCATCTTGTTTTTTGCCCGAGTTTTCCCCTTCCTTTTTTGTTGTTTTTTTTTTATTTTCCTCTCGATTCCTCTCGGTGCCAAGTGTGCACATTAAAATGATAAAGTTTAGCGGAACTATAAAACTGAATTATAGCTCCATCAGTTTTCAGTTGCATTTGAAATTCTCATTCGAAAATGTAATAAAACCATTAAAAACGATACACACAGAGCGAATCGGCATCACAATGAGAGGGAATATCATTGGTACACAATATGTATCATCTTTCAAAAAAAAAAACATACCAAAGGATATTCGCATGAGATACGATAAAGTATTTTTTTCTCTTCACGTCTACTTGTATATTACGTACATTTTAAATATGAGGAAGAAAAAAAAAAACGTCATTGCCAAAAATTTGTCATAATAACGGCATTATACCACAGTCAGAGTTATTGTATTCTGTATATTTAGCAAAAAATAATGGAAGATTTAAAGCAATTTCATGGTAATGTAATGAAAATCAATTTGTGTCGTCAAAATTCCTTATAAGCTTGATATTAGCTATAATTGGAGTCGAGAGAGGCGTGCAGGGCCAAGCAATAGGAAAGTAGACTTTTTGGCTTCACAGAATGTGAATATTGAGTATTTTCGCGCAGTCCTATGGCTTGCCTCTAATTTTCTTCTGGATTATCGACCAACTGCAACCATTGTTTTTTTCGAAACATAAAAAATAAATTAACGGAAGGACCTTTCGTTCGTTAATTAACGTTTGAAGTTTACATCTAGCAATACAGATAGAGTTTTATAAAAGCAACACAACACTATAGTAGGACATAGGACACAACTTTTCTTAATATAGTTATATTTTAAAATAAAAATTTGTATGAAAGTGGTCGGAGAAGTGTTCATATCCAAATAACTCTTAGTAGAGCATTCGCCCTTGAGCCAAAAAATATCTCTGTATAAAGTTTCAGCAAAATATTTCCAAAATTGCGATCTATAGGTTGAATATCAGAGAACAAGACAGGCAGACGGACAACAAACAGACTTAAACTTAATAAACGGGCGCCATCCTAGGTCCTGCTGGGTTTGCACACATTCGTGGATCTATCTCAAGCGCTTCTAAGTGTTATATACACACACACACACAAACTTAACATATCTTTGTACCACAAGTGTTATATAGACGGCAAAAAGGTTTAAATTTTTATTTTTTAATCAAATTATACATTAGTCATTAATCGTAATTACAGGCGTACATTTATGCTGTATGCTGTAAATTTAAAATAATAATCGATATGTGTGAAATTAATATGGCGAGCTCTGCTACGATATCTAATACAAGATTTTACAAATAGCATGACAAAGTTGGCATACCCTCCTTAACCTCAAGGGTGGTAAATACAAAATTTTGTACATAAATACGTAATACATTAAAACATGCTTTAGGGCACATGTAATAAACTACTTGTCTAACTCAATATAAACGAGTGCAAATATTTCTGTTTAAGAAGAAGAACATACGTATGTACGTATGTATGTATGGGAAATAACTTGAAGCCATTTGACACATACAGTTATAAAGAATTGAATATTTCTAAAGATAATGATGAGTTCAATATTATAACATATGCTTGCAGGCGCACTTGAAGGAAGGCTGCCTTTAACATTTTTCACATATACATGCACAGTATGTGCATATTCATATACATGTGCGCATGTGTGCGTAAATAGATTTTTATGGTATTTGTGCTGACTTGTCACAAATCGAGTTGTCTCTTCACGCTCCATCACATAAAATGCGTTTACTTAGAAAACGCCCTTTTCCTTTATTCCACCCAAAACGAACGAAAAGAAAAAAGCAAAAAAGGCTTGGAAAGCAAAAAAAAAGGCCTGCAGCATCAAGGCATTGCTACCGTCTTGTCATCGTTGTACAAATTAAAAGCATATGTAGTTTAAGACCGTTCCGCCCCTTCAGAAGTTAATCATCACTATACTGATAGTTGCATAAACGCAAGCACTAAAGCATATGTGTCTCCGTATCCATGCATAGAAGGCAGAAGGCTGCAAAACCAGTCTTTATGCAAAATTTCTCTTAGGGGTACTACCTACCACTTCTAGGTAAACAACGGAAAGGAGACTTTCTTTCCATTTAAAGCAAGCAGATGATAAACAAATAACTGTTCTTCCCAAAATACTAAACAAAAAGACTATAATTACGAACGTTTCAAAGTTGATCTCGATTTATCAGATTTAATAAAACAATTGCAGGTGTTACTCTCACAACAGCGACAAAAATTTCTCCAATAATTGAAGCCTCATACGTTACTAATTGGAAAAAATAATTAGATTAAGAAGTATTGACCCTTCAGCGGATTGGGGATCAGGTTAGTAAGTCTTTCTGTGTTAGTAGGCTCAATATTTTTTTCAACCAGTCAATAGTTTTTTCTGTCATCCTTTTTCGCCTTTTTTGTTTTTTTTTTTTTTAATTTTATAACACAATGTTCGCACACACGCACACAGTGTGGCTGGGCTTACATTTATTTGCAACAAAAATTTTTTCATAAAATATTCGTTTGTGTGTGTGCGCCATTTAGCAGGAGCTTAATAAAAAAAAAAAAAACAGAAATACGCTAAAGAATAGTTTTTTTATTTCATGTGACAGCAAAATTCAATTAAAATTTTGTTTATTTTTTTCTTTTCAGTTAGAAAATTAATGTTTATGTAAAATAAATAAACTGTAAAATTAATTACATTCATTCAATATGAGAGAAATGTTCATTTACTCGTCCGAGACATTTGCGAAAAAATTTAAATTAAATTTTTATATTCACACCACCAACCTGTAAACTTATATTAAGTTCGTCATCTTGTCTGCAACAACCAGGAATAAACTTTAAAAGATATATAAGATTTTGTGTCAAGACAAACTCAGATCTTTTTTTTTATGCAATTGCTCGAAATTATTCTAGAACCAGTAAAAACATTCTAGCAGCCCATCATTTTTTACTACTTATCAAGACGCTGACTTGTAAGAACATTATCACTAAGTGAGAGGATTTTTATTAATATTTATGTTCTTCTCTGCCTGCAATTAGACAGTGAGGAGAGATAAACCCCAGTGTAGCAAATTTCATCAAAATATCTTACAAATTGCAACCTGCATGTTAAACACACAAGAAAAAGGACAGACAGACAAGTTTGGGATAATTTTCTAAATCGATTGATATAATAGAGTAGGGGTCTGGGTGTTGCATATATTCGCTTACGGTTAACATACCCTTGTGCCACAAATGGTGTATTGTATTAGTATTGTTATTCTGATTTCTGTTCTTCCCGTGCTTTTCGAGCTTCCGACTAAGAAACAATTTTAATGTTATCAAAATTTGAATTTTTGACTGTTAAATTTTTAAAAATCGCTCGTATCCAAAAAATTCGAAAAAAACCGCTCAAGAAGTATTCACACAAGTGGAGAAAATCCTTGAAGAAAATTCATTTCTAATATAGAAATAAAGGTTGCGATTAGATTGCCTTGTCAAAGTTTTGGTGAGATGATAACAAAATGTTCGATGATTGTGATCAGTTCGTTGGGTCCCTAACAATTATAAAAAGACAAAAACGTTTGTAAGGGGAGAGTCATCAAATAAATGAATCCACAACTTCTGCGCTTCTTCTAAACTGTCCGCCACCGGTACTAAAATTTTTCTCTACATATTATTATTATTATTAATTTTAGCCAGAGAAACAAAGACTAAAGTCTTAAAGCTGTGTAAGGCTATCGGCTTTATTAAGAACTCTACCGCAATGGAGCTTTGAACCCATGACCATTGGGTCAGCCATTTAGATGGATCCTCTGCATAGTAGATGTTCTTGTTTTTTTCTTTTTTGTTCCTAGTTATTATCGTTTTACATGCCGTGTTCGATTTGCCGACTAGTATCGGAACTATTCAAATTTCTATGGATGTCCATTAGAAATTACACGGATTTTCTATGTATACCGATTCGAAATTACACGGATTATAAGCTTCGAAAAACTAAGTGGAGCATATTTATTTTTAACTCGCAATTAAAGAAAGTGTTGAAAAGACCATTTAAACCGTATACATATATGTTCACATGTAGTATAAATGTATTTTACATGTTAGTTTTGCTGTGTAAATAAAATAATTTTCGAGCTTAGGTTGCAGTTACACAACGCCTTCTCCGCTAGGCATCCCTATAATTTATTTGTATAAATTTTCGAAACTATTTCATGAATTTGTGGCTTAACAAATATGCCTAAATTATGTGTGTACAACCACACACATATACATACTCATTCACTATTCGTATACCGAGTTCATCAAGGGGTGGTTGCCCTATAATTGTTTTAATCTTACTCCAAAAATTCTGCTGCGAGTCAAGTTAATTTATTTAGTGTCTGTTGACAGTTTGTTATTTGTCGCAATTATTTTATTATTTGACTATTTTTAGAAATAAATGGAATTTTTTTTTGTTTTATAACTGTGAATATTATTATTTTTACTGGATACTGAAAAATGATTGTTCTTCCTCTTCACTAATAAAAATATGCAAAATTAGTTATAAGCCGAATCAAATCTTATATACACAAATCAGCATAAAATCTAATGCCCACTTAGGTATGGCTGCCTCTGTCTGTCTGTCCGCGTAATATTTGGACAAAAAAGTAAGACCAATATTCAAGTTAAACAAGAATCTTTTCCCCTAAATTGGTAGGACCGTGACACATATCTGTGTCAAATTTCACACCATAAACGCCATTTGCAATTCAGCTGCGCATGGTTTCGTACGACGCAAAAAGCATTTTTTTCCAATTTTTAGATACGATTTAGTTGAAAAAAGAAATTGCATTAAGTTTTGCTGGCGAAATGAAATGAGATGGAACTTAGTTCTACGCATACGATTCGGACCCAACCGATCAGTCGCGCGAATGTCGTTCAAAAGGTGAATCACCACCGAAAAAGCCACGTCGAAATCCTCTAAAAATCCAGGTGACGTTAACAGTTTTCTTCGTTTCGGCCTACGAACTCCTTCCCCCGGGCTAAACTGTCACTAAGGAATATCGTTCGGACTTGGGGTTCACTGTGAACGCGACGAAATTGATTTGGAAGAATAAATAGATTTAAAAAAGAAAACATGCAATTGGTCTCACCTTTTGGACACAAGGGTATAAACCATTTCACTATGGAAAACTTTACGCACAGAAAATTTACAAATTAAACAAAAATTTCGAACATGTAGTTGTTGTTAATCTATTTACATACATTATGCTTGACTATTGACCTAGTCTGGCCACGAGTAACACGAAGTTAAGTACAAGACCACTTAAGACCATTTAAGGAATCTTTTTAAGAAACGAGTCCTGACCGATACTTTTCAGTAAACAAGTAAAGTGAAAATTGTCGTTTGATCGGCAAATAATTTACATTTTCTTAAATCGTCCAAATCGAACGAGACTGCAATTGATTGTAAATCTCTTCTTATCATGTACACGCAAATTTTTCTTTAACATTACACTACTTTTTTTTACTCATTTTCTTTATCTAAATTATTTTCTTCAGAAAAATATTTCTAATTTTTAAATCTTTGATTTTAATTTTGGATTTGTTATCTTTAAAAGAAGAAAGCGACGGAAAGAGAGAGAAAAAGAGAGAGACGGAGAAAGAAAACAATACAGAGGAATATACTTAATATGCTTTTAAGCATTTTTATAATTATTGAGTGATAAAACACTTTTCCTATGCAAAAGTCAAGCGTTCAGGGCTAATAAATGCGTTTGGTTTACCTTTTGCTGAAGAAAAAAAAAAAAAGGCAACCAGCAAAATAAAATTATACGTACGTAAACGTAAACCTTTTAGTCTCCTTTTTGACTTATTTCATTTTTCCCTCTCCCTGTCCCTCTTCTTATTCTCGCCTATCTATCTCTATCTCTTTTTCAACCTCTCTGTCGGGTCTACTCGCCACAACGTTATCTGCTTGCTCCAGGCAGCTGCAAACGCCACGCAAATTAAACACTGTTTCCTTTTTTTGTGGTGTTTGCTTTTACATGTTTCGTTTTCTCTCTTTTAGCGTTGTGCCTTGGCTATCTTTTCTTTTTTTTTTTTTTTGTCTTTCAGTGACAATTTATTTATTCATTCATTTACGTTTTTTCTTCCTTTTTTTGGTGTTCTTGTTTAGCTTGGAGTGGAAAATGTTTACTTGATTGCTGCCAGAGCCAGAGTATCATGTAGTCAGTTATTAAACACCCACTTATTACCTTTTTATTTGCATATGACCACTTTATAATTTTGCTTCTCGATTTTTGTCCTTTTTGCTCGTGTTCTAAATGATTGCACAAAGTCGTAAATTAAACCCTGGCAACCTCGGGTTATATTTGTTAAAAAAGAATTATAAAGGCTTGGAAAAGGAAATGGTACGAATATAATAATAATAGTAAAGAGTGTATGCTTTTAGTTCAATCAAAATGAGAAATTTTAAACTGAAATTACTACCGAGACTAAATTCCGAAGGAGAAAAAACACGTTTATCGCTTTTCCTCATTAGATGATAAGAAAATGATTTGTAGTTTGTATGTGTACTTGAATAGCAAATAATAGCAAAAAAAGTCACATGTTGTTTGCCATTTATCATTCGTCCGCAATTCTTCCACTTTCCACTTTCATGGTAAGTTTCATTTATTTGTTTTTTCTTTATTACCTCAAAAATTATTGAAAGCTGAATATTTTCATTTATAATACATTCACATTAACGTAAAATCCACCTGAAGTCCCCCGAAGTAAAGCTCGAAAAATCATTACAAGTAATCTTTCAATTCCTTTCGCAATATCCTTGTAAAGTAAATACTTCCGCGTCGTAGTAATTTTCCACCTCGTAAATCAATGTGTAAATCACATAAAAATGATGCACAACAACCGCATAATCAAACAAATAAAACAAAAAAAAGAAAAAGCCGGAAAGCCATACGTTGCGTACGCATCGAATGGGCTTTCAACCCATTCTCAGTTTGCATGGTTCCCCATTCTAGCGCGACAATTCCTCATTCAGATGCTCACTTGCGCAAGCTAAAGCCATATACATGTTGAAGCAAAAAAAAGAAAAAAAACAAAAGCAAAAAAAAAAATTAAACAGCAGCCAAAGTAAAGAATGAACGCGCATCATCATAACATAAGAAAAATGGCAATAAAATCCCACAGACAAACGAAATTACGTGACCAATGTGTTTTATTACGATTTTATTACAACAAAAAGGAAAAAATAAAAGCGAACAAGAAAGTCATGTCTGCCTTACAGCGAATCTTGGATACCACCAAATAAACAAAAAGTAAAAAGATGTGAACTGCTTAGTCCCGCCAATCAGCATTTGTTTCATGTTCAGGAGAATGTACTCAAAATACTTTTCATATATTTATTTAAAAGCGATTTCTCTTTATCGACATGCTTTCAAATTTGTAAGCTGTTTGGAAAGAATTCTTTCCGCTCGTCCGAAGACAAATCTTGCATAACTGTGCATTAAGAGAGCACAAAACACCCAACTTAGAATGACGAACATATGAATCGAAGATAAATTAGTTCAGGGCTACGCAATGGCAATGATGAAGATTACATTTTAGTCCTAATCCCTCTCCATCCCCATCCGCAATCAGCATCAAAGGAATGAAGATCAAAACACTTGCAAGAATCCGTCTTGGTTATGCTATTGCAGCACATCAATGGATTCTTAAGAAATTTACTTCTCCGATTTTCAATTTTGGAGAAAATCTTACGATTAAACGTATGTTTCCCATACTCTGCAAAAGTCATTTTGGAATTTTGGGGTTCGGTGTACCCCTAAAGTGAAGTAAAGTGAACGTACCTGGAGAATATAATATTAACAAAATATTTCGCTTTATTAAAGCGGGTACACTGACTACCTTGTCTACCGGTAAAAAAAAGACGGATGAGTCCATGATCCTGGTTGCAAATAATTTTTTTAGTTCTGGAATTTATTTCTGTGATCTAAATAAACTGTAATAAAAATAATAATAATACTACATATTCTGATAAGTAATTTTGAGTGTCTCAAGCGGTACGATAAGGCCAACTTGTTTCCCTTCTCAGGTGGTGAGCAAAAAAAAAAAGGAAAAAAAAAATAAAACAAATAAGTGAACTATTCTCATATAAGAGCTTGTTTGTGTGTACACTTAAGCAGATATGCACACATATGCACGAACACACACAGTCACACACACACGCATTATGTTCGGAAACTCTCATATGAATGTGGAAAAATATAATTTATATGACTGACTGAAACATAAGATGAAATACATACATACTATCTCCATCTCATTCTCACGCATGGACACATACGCACGTTTGTAGAAAATAAATTTTCTCTTCTTTATTCTCTACGCTGTTTTCATCGGGGCCAGGAATACGAATATATATATATATATACACACACACATATATATATAGTTATACAAAATGTACGTAGCATCGTATACGCGTGTGTGTATGCAATTGTATATTTATGTATGTAGAAAATGATATTTATATTTTCATGAAAAATGTCTTGGCACTGCAGTTCTGTTTCCCTTTTTTTTTCAAGTCCCCATCACTAAAAGCATAAAGTTTATTAAGTTTACCATTAACTTTAACGAACATTATAACAAAAGTCTGATGATATATGAAACGGCAACATGACGTAACATTTGATAACATTGTGTCAAGTAATAAAACTGAAGGACTTTTCTTAGCTAAACTCGGACAATACAATATCAACAGAATATTTAAGTTTATTAAAACGAGTCTGTCTATCCCTTTTTAAGGAATAAAGCCAATAGTCTTAGTTGCTAGGGCGCCCATCTGGCTCTAGCCTTGGAATTTATTTCTCTGATATAAGTTTTCTGCACAATTGTGAGGTTCTTCCCTGAATGGCTTCTATTCGTTAATCATTTTGTTAAGTCTTAAAGGCTAGCAGGTGCTAAGTGTTCGACCAGACTTCAACTTCATTCTTCTCTCTTGCTTTTCTTCGACTTTCTTTATGGAGTTATTATAAAAATTTCATATATTTTATTATTTATGTATAAGAAGGATACTTTTTTATCATCATGTTCATATGATTTAGTTATAAATATATCAGAATGAATTAAATTTTATTATTATAAAATCCGATTCTCGATATTTCATATCTTTTTTTTTTTCATCGTCTTGATTTGAAAAATTTAAATATTCAATTTTACTTAAAAATTGCATCCTGCATGCATCTTTTTCAATGTCATAAATCAACTCTTCCAATGGAAATCTGGGACAATTATTGCATTGTAAAAGCCTTAAATACCGAACGCCATGTTCAGACTTTCGGCCAAATTGCTTTGGAAGCAATTACTTTGCAAGGGGAATTGATTACTTTAGTCAAACGTAGATTGGATGTATGGGTAAATTCTGGCCAAATTCCGCAAAATCATTTTTGGAAAATGTTTTAAGCAAAATTGACACACACCAAAATTAATACCGCTTTAGCACATACATACAAGTCTTAAGATTTCCGGGCGAAAATGTTAACCATGTACTCGTTGAAAGTTGGGTAAAAAAACTGAAGAATGACTTGGAAGTCCAAAGTCCCAACCAAATGCTACATGCCGGGGAACAAGGTGCTTCCAAAAACATTGGCTTGATGAAGTGCACAGTGAAGAGGTTAGCCTTGTGCTTGGGGCAATTAAATTTTCTTAATACATATTTCAAGCTCTGTCTTCTAAGCTTTTAGTCAACAATTTTTTCTTATTCAAGTAAGCGTCGTTCAAAAGCTTTGCAAGTTTTATCAGAAAGCCTTTGTAAAATTTATATTTCATCGAAATTTCAATTTAATTTGCTAGCCTAGAGTCTGCTTTGCTTTATTATAAAATTAACTGATCGACCAGATGTATATACAATGCAAACGTTTTTGTTTCC
>KK503233.1:10720-21045 GCA_000688735.1 Glossina austeni | reverse complement strand
AAATTTCTTGATTATTATTTTTCTATTAGCTATCCGAACAATCGAAAGAATCGGTCAAGAAAACCCTTTTTTAAGGCTAGACTGTCATAGTAGTTTCTCGCTTTAAAGTTGCCTTAGGTAGAATCGATTATTAGCAAACTTGTCGATACATTTTCTTTTTACGCCCTCTTCTGGCTTCTTAGCCTTTCGAAAAATACAATGCGTAGCTCTATAGCCAGAGCTTTCGATATTGTTTCGACCTTTGAGTAACATGTAAAAGTGAAGCATGACAGAATTAAATTAATGCTTGCACTCTCTTATCCTGTCCAACCGAAACTGGAAAGCTCGCTCACAATCCTACCAAATATAGATCTGAAACTTGGTATCTCTGCCAGTATTGAGGAAAAATTTCCAATGATTTCATATGATGAACAGGCAAAATCTTTATTCAAAATATCTCGAATCGAGCTTAACAAAAAACATAAGTCCGCGCCACGAACCAATTGACAAATCAATGATTATTTTTCGAAGATACTGTAAATATTTTCAAATAGCCTGAATTGATGCGCATGCATGCAAAGTATTTAAAGAATTTTCAATCAATTTTAATTGGCACGCATGCCATCAATGAATATAACTAAACATTAAATGTTGTGCGTGATTTTTTTTTTTTTCATTCCGACTTCTTATACTTTCGTTAATAACTAGATGCAGATGTCTTTCAGATATAGACACGAGTCGCTGTATCGCCACCGCCACTACCACCACCGCTACCATCATCATCATCATCATCATCATCATCATCATCATCATCATCAATTACAACCACTGTCTATCACTTCAGATACTGGAGGATGTTTAATTAGAAAATATTTAGAAAAAATTTTCTTTCACAAGCGTAAGAAATTTGAAGAAAATTTCTTTTATGATTGTGTAAAACTCTCTATCGATAAGCATTGAAAATGATAAGTAAATATATGTTAGAGAATATATTTTCTAACACATCGATACATCCATTGAGGTAATAAATTATTTTAAATATAAAAGTGAAGGGGATTCCTATAAACAGTACAAAGTATATACGGACGGAATTCTTTCAAGTATTTTGAAAACAAAACAACAATTGACATTTATTGGATGTATGTGTACGTTAACATATATGCACATATTTATAGATATATTTATAGATATATGAGGTCATCATCCAAAATTCAAAATCCTTCTTCTCCCATCCCATTCACTAGGTTAAACTGCTTGGTCTATAGTACTTAAGGGCTTAAGTTTTATTAGAAAATTTTCCGATATTCCTTCGCTTTCTTTATTAGGTATCTGTTTGCGTTTCGTTTTTAAAGTTTTTATTACATATTCTCTTAAATATTTCAATAATTTATGTGTTTTAACATTTGATCTCCGTGCACGCAATAAACATGCGATTACTTTGTTTCTGAAATCACTTTCGTATAGAAATTGGGAGGTAAACGCTTGTGTCGAAAGATTTATGATAAGAGTTTTGATTTGAAAAAAGTTTTAGTGAATATAAATTAAACAAGACAAGCATCTACTATAGCTTTCAAATAATTGAAAACAATGAAGTAAATGTTTCGAAAGGAAAAATTTTCTTGAAAAATTTACGCGCACTTGGGGCAAGTGTGACCTACGTTACGAAATATAAAATTCGATCACATTTGTTACAAATTTTTGTTCAAAGCAAAGCTTCCTCTCCTAAGCAGCAGAAGGAAAATTGAAGTTATCTCCAAAGAAAGATATTTCCGGTTTCCCTCCTTCCTTGTTGCTAAAGCATTTCTCGTATTTCTGATTTTTTATTTCAGATAACAAAAAAAACGCAACAATTTTCTGGTTACTACAGACGACTAAAATATCATTCCCTTCGGGAGAGATTCGGCCCACCGGCCTGCCGAATACAACTTTCTTTCCTGTTTTTGTCCAGAAGAAGTTCGGATATAAGAAGTTGATGCGTAGATTAGCCACTAGAAAATATCCTTAGATGACCAATCAACGCTACTAACGACTTCTTTTATTTTTGAACAAAACTTATGAAATCTATTCAACGATTTAACCTCAGTTTATATGAGTGAAGTGAATCAACGCCATACAAACAGTGTATGTGTGTTTTTTTAATCCAATTTAAATTTCAGAGTATTTCGTCACATCCCTAAACTGCACTGAGCTGAGCTGAATAATACAACTGCTGCACTATACCGCGTCTAATATAATATTAGGTTGGAAACCACAAATTTACATATGTGACAAATTCGGGGAAAAAAAAGGTGAATAACTAGACAACAGGTTTTTTCATTATTCACTCAGTAGACGGATGGGCGGACGGACGGACGGACGGACGGACAATCCGGCCTACAAACAATGCAAAAGCGACAAATTCAAATGCAAATGAAGCGCAAATTAAATTACAAACAATTTTATTGGATTATAGACGACGATGAAATCCCAACAATAGAATACACACCATGCAACCAACGAACAGTACCCTACTCCAGGCATGCATAAAGTGTGAAATAAACCAAAAAAAAAAAAATAAATAAAAGAATAAAAATAAAAAAAAATATATATGAAAGAATCCCTTACTTAACATAGTAATGGTAGTGGTGACGGTGGATAACGGTGGATGACGGTGGATGATAACAGAGAGTAACAGACGTGATACATGGAATAAATGACCATAAAGTAGGTAGATATTATACCCCCAGACATTCTCATGGGCAATCCACAATTTTAAACAGAAAAAGAGTTACCGAGGAAAGATGGAGGCAGAGAAATAAACAATAGAAGGGGTTTTGAAAATTTACATGTGCCTCACGGTAAAATGTCGTATATTATAACGGCCTCGTGTGTGACACGTTCCTTTTGAATTGTGGGTGTTGTTATTGTTGTGGTGGTAGCGTTACTTAAATTTACGCGCTTTTGTTTCACACATGCGAACGACGATATACGAACGCGTAGCAAGCAAAAGGCATACATATCAACATACTTATGCTTGCACCTATAAATGTGAATGAATCGAGTTACAGAAAACTGCTTTTTTCTCTAACATGAGAGGTAAGAAGGATACGAAAAACAATATGCAACAATTGCTTTCTATTTCCGTTCTATCTACTAAACCATAAAACAAATTGTTAACTGTTCTCTCTGGTCTTAAGCAAAATTTTTCGTTGCACAAATCCTTGCGTTAGAATGAATGGAATAATCCAGTGGAACAAAACTTGTTCTCAAGTTGCAATCTGTAAAATGTTGTTATAGGTATTCCTCGTTTTTTTTTTTTTTTTTTCAATGCTCACAAGTAGACACTAATTTGTGATGCTTTGTTGTGTACAATCGTCCAAGCGACAGTCCAGATGAACGCATCACCTATACGTACGTCCACCCACCTACCTATTCATAGATACCAGACATTATTATGCGTAAAGTTTATGTGGAACCAACCGTAATGACACCACGTGTCAGATACACGTACACGAAATGCATGTCTGTTCATGTTCCTTCTAACACCGTTAATACTTTAACCATGTCGGTATCTGTCTACCTACACATAATACGTACATACGTATATAAGTATTTATCTACCATTTATGTTTTGGATAAACGAAATTAATTCTTGTGTTTTAACGTTTAACACAAACGTGTATCTCATCTCATACTACCTCTCTATTACTGCAGTTTAGAACATAGTCCATGTTAGATATTCGTGTGTTTCGTTGCTCATGTTGCTCATTTTGTTGTTGTCGTATACAAGCAGTATCATCATGTCATGATGTTACCGATACTAAACTGACACTTTGACATCGACTTAACCCTATAAAATGTGTTGTTATTTTGTAGATTTTCCATTTGAGGGGTGGGTCACACTACTCTACATCCATAATTTCATGTATGCGTATATGCAGCATGTAAGCGATTGTGTTTGTTTGTTTGTGTTCGTTTTGGCAATTTGTAAACTTATGTTGCCTCAAAAAAAAAAAAAAAAAAAAAATTTTTTGTTGGTTAAAACCGTAGGCATTAAAGGTAAATACGAAAACCATACACGACCCGACGACTAAACTCCCCTCCCCACCCCCCTCTTTTTGCTGTTGTTCATATTTATCCCGGTATATGTAAGTGTATTCGACTGTTTGTTATTGGCTTAAAAATTTAATATCATGGGCTTAAATGTGTATTACGTTAAAATACCTTTTAATTGACATGATTTGTTTTAATTTCACAGTTAATAGTTGGGAAGCACTCCATACGAAACAAATACAGTCAAGTGATTTGGCAAATCGCACACACACAATTATTAAACTGTTTCGTTCTATTATATGAGTAAATTTTAAATTTAAAGACCAGTAAGACCAGGAAAACGCCCCCTTTCGATCCCGTATAAATTGACGAGCGTTTCAATGAAATCGAATCATATTTGAACGTCTGACTTGATAAGATCGCAATAGTAGTTTTAGAAAGTTTTACAACAATCATGTCGTCAGAGTAGTGAAAAGATTATTAAGAGATCAGAAAGTCTACAGCTCCAATAAATCGGTACAATCAGCAGACTTACTTCCGGACATTAAAACCGTTGCTTTGGATGTATGTGGCACGTTATGAAAAGTGTAAAAAGAAAAAAATTTGTTCCATCTGATGGGGAAATAGACCGAGTATCACGGTTATCATAGAAAATTCGATGAAGTTTCGAGGCTAAAAGTTTGTTCCGTTAGTTAGTTAGTATACGTATCCGCCAGCGTATATTCACATTTCCGTCTGCAATTATTTTGCTGTTTCTTACGATGAAGACTCAGGTAAGGCCATGGATTTGGTCTGCAAAGCTTTTCTTACCTCTTCAATCAGCTCAACCAAAGGCTATTCTTTAAAATACTCTGGCTTTCTGAAAGGACCAAGAGTTGAACTAACTTATTTTTCGTTTTTAATAATTTGTTTTCTCTTTAGATAAACTGATTGTTAGGTGTCGTATGTTTGGAAATTTCTCTACCTTGTCATCCATTAAAGCAATAATCGCCTGGTGAGATGATGGGAACTTTTTTGTAATTGCAAGTAATATTTTTAACCACCAACTCAAAGCCAGACACTTGTGTGTAACCGAATAATTTGTGTAACCGAATAATTTGTGTAACCGAATAATTTGTGTAACCGAATAATTTGTGTAACCGAATAATTTGTGTAACCGAATAATATGTTATGTTAATGCAATCAAAAATTCAGACAGACGGAGGTTGTAACGGACAAAGGCACGAGGTGTCATTGTAAAGCTAGCTAGTTCGGCAGTAATCCAGCAAACACTTCTTAGACGGTTACACTTAATAAATACATGGGCAGAAGCCTTTATAGAGACAGACAGACAATAGAAACTTTCTTAGCGAACGAGCTGATGTCATGCCCTCAACTATACTAGACACTATCCTACCAATGGTCTCCTTCAGCTCTTGATTTTGTGTGGGAGACAACGGTTTCTTCCTCATTTGTACCAAGTTCTCCTTGTAAATGGGCAGCAATCTATGTGGCAACTGCTTCAAATGTTGTAGCAGTATTTTTAAGTAGTTAACGAAAAAGAAAAAATGATTTATCAAATCAACTTAGTCTGTCCAAATGAGTCACTCAGACGACTGCGGAACTCTTTTCCCCCGCTACGAAATAAGCTAAACGTTAAAAGATGCAAGCAAAGTAGAATTTAAAATCTGGCAGAGCCAACGCAACGTCCCAAGCAATATTTGTGTGCGTGTTGTCAGTGAAGACTCTAGTTATAAATTAACGGTCTCCGAGTAGTAAATGTTGCAATTTCATGATGTGCCCTCTATCAGGAAACGATTGACCAATCATCCTGTTAAACACGTCCTCCGTCTTACGGTTATGTTAAGGTTTTTTTTTTAGCTTTTCAAGTTTTCTTTTCTTTTCTAATATTCACAAGAGAATCGCTTAAGAACTGAAATGTCGTTTTGAATAAGACAAGCGCAAGCAAGATTACATTTATTTCAAAATCAATATTTCTCGTACATGTATACGTAACTAACTGAGTAATTAAACCACAAGATATCAATGAGTTCCATTGACTTTGGAAAGCAATTTTGGTCTAAGCGAAACGACAGCAATAAAAACATCATCAGTTCTCATATACGAATGAAAGAAATAAACCTAACATGGTCAGACCGTATGGAAACCATAAGTGAAGTTTAATAAAATAAAAATAAAAAATAAAAAAATGAAAAAAATGGGAAAAAAGGAAAAAAAATTTGACATACAAACTTTCTCACACCCACAACAATTTGAATACGGGATAAATACTTTACAAAATTTCCATTTATCGATGAATACAAACCAAAGTCAATTTACTGTAAAACACACACACACACACACACCCATATATATTTACAAACAATAGAATGAATAGAAAAAAGTGTAAATTTCTTGAAAATCAAAGCAAACAAACAAAAACAATGTCTGCGAATATTTGCCACAACGTGGAATGTCATGAAAAAGTAATGAACAACAATATGGATAAGAACAAAAAAATATAGAAATAAATCCAAAAAAAAAAAAAAAAAAAATACCAACAACAAGTTTGCAAACGAATAGAAAAATTTTATTAACGTCACATAATCCTATTGCCACATATATCCCAACCCACACACATGAATAAAGCAAAAAAAAAAAATACAACACAAAATCCTCCGCAATTGTCGTCCTCCTTCAACCCAACTTTTGTAAAACACAAAAAAAAAATAAAAAAAATATGTATAAAACAGTATTGGAATAGTATTGGAAAAGCGTAACGGTATAAAAATTACAAACAAAAAAAATGAATCTACGCTCAGTTGAGTAATTTTTCAATTGGTGAATAATTGACGGTTGAACAACTGTGTGTGTTTATTGTATGTACATATATTAGTGAATGACAATGTGTTTGTGAATGATTGTTTAAAGGTGTGAAAAAAAAACATATTCGTATGCATGTTATGCCAGGACATAGGTACGTATCAATGTTGTTCAATAGAAATCCTGCTGAAGTTTACATTTTTTTCTTTTTTTTTGTTGCTTTGTCTTTATTTTGTGTTGACAGCAGAAGAGAGATCAATGAACATCTCGGTCACTGTATATGTATGGATTGGCGGATGAAGTCAGGCATTAAAAATTACGTTTTTTATGCAATAGTAACAGTGTGAATATTACCGATGATGATGATGATAATAATGATGATGCTGACGAACGAAATGTTGTTGATGGTGACATTGATGTGCGGTTATGTTTTTGAGGTATGTATGGCATGCAGCAACAAATTTTGCTGGCATATGGGAAAAAAAATTCATAACACTCCAAAATAATAATATGCATATATTGTTAATATGTGTGTGTGTGTGTGTGTGTATATATATATATATATACATATATACATATACATGTACGTATGTATGTATAGTCTTGGAAGCGGTAGTATGCAGATTATATATGGTATTCGTTGTATATGTGATGTGATCCACAGGATTGGCTGCTTAATTGTTGTTGTTGCTTTTGGCAATATTGTATATCTTTTGCCACAAATTGAGCGCAATGGTCTGCGCCCACCGCCGAAATGTGTCAATGCGTTCGTATTGATGTAATAAACGATTTTTAATAGTTGTTGATTTGCTTACGGTTGTTCGCACATATTTTTGCTACGTCACGTATTAAAAGAAAATAAGTAACTAATAAATAAGTTAATTTTAATTTTCAAATTCAAAAAAGATCTCTGATCATCTAACAAGCAATTTAAGATGGTTTCGTAGTAGTCAGTTAATAATCAATTCTTGACATAGGAATAGTAAGTGGGGAAGTATTCGTTGCAATCTTTTTGAAATTTGCGTTAGGTTGCTTTAAACCTTTTTTTGGGGGGAAAGGCTACGCTCACTTTGATCGAAAATTGCGCTTTTTCTCTTCAAAGAGCAGTCCATCTTACTACAGTATATGCATAGATGAACTCATATACACCCAATTCCCTTTTTACACGATTTTTTTTACACGAATTTGATTTAACACGAGTTCAAAAGAAAAAGAAATGTCTTTTTTTACACGAATTATTTTGTTTTAACACGATTTTTAATATTTTTTTAACTTCTTTTCTATTTATGAATTTCAGATATAATTCCCTTTTTCCAAAGTAGAAGTTATTTTTTATAAAATATTTCATGAATTAAAATGTGTAAGCACGAAATAAATTAAGTGAACTCTAACAAGAACTTTTTTATATTGTTTACACCTAATTCTCTTTTTACACGAATTTTTTTACACGTATTTTTTCGAAACGTATCTATCGTGTAAAAATAGTATTAGGTGTGTGTGTATATAAACATTGGTTTTAGGTCCAAATTTACCCCACTTACAGGCTAGATGGCAAACCGCAGAAATAAAGATGATTGACGAAAATGTTTCTGGTGTTGCAGGTAGCCTTAAATGATAGCGACTTTTTAAGACTTTACTCTTAGAATTTATTTCTGTGACTAATAATAATAATAAAAATATTAAAAATATCTTTCTTTTGGCCTTTGCACTGATTTTACTTCAAGGAAGCCCCAGGTTAACCTACCTATGCTCCTAATTCTTGCTCGGCGGATTTACTGTTTAAGTGTGCGATCACAGCGTCCCTTACCACTATTGTGACTTTTAAGTACTACCTATCATCCTACTTTTACCTTTCCCATCCCTTTTTCTCTTTCAATTTTCTTAATTCGTACAACATATTTATCATGAGATTATCGAGAAGATTTTAATAATTTCCGTCCTGTAGTCGTTCGTTTTGAACAGACAAAAACACATGCTATGGCGTTTTCGGGATTACATGGAGCGTCCTGCTCTACCGGTAGGAAACAACCATGACTGGTGTGGGTGTGGGTGTACCTGTGTATGCGAGTGTGTGCTGAATGAACGCAGAATGAACACTTAAGATTTCCCAAAAGAAAACAAACGGAAAAAACTGATACCAAAACATGTACATTCCACCTCTTTTTCATTTTACGCTATAATGACGATAAGCATTAAACAGAAAAGGAAATAATTAAATGCGATAATTTTTGTTTTTTGTTTTTCTTTTTTTTATTGTTTAAAAATGCAATGATTTTCATAATGCTCTTCCAGCTGTTCATGTATGCACATATATATATATATATATATATCTGCAGATATACATGGGCATATACATTTTAGGTTCTTGTAATGTAAAATCCTCACCGTGATAAATATACACAACCGAGACATTATGAATAAAAAAGCCTATCAGTTCGCTTGCTTGCC
Source organism: Glossina austeni (assembly GCA_000688735.1). Taxonomy (NCBI): domain Eukaryota; kingdom Metazoa; phylum Arthropoda; class Insecta; order Diptera; family Glossinidae; genus Glossina; species Glossina austeni. The sequence goes on along the minus strand of KK503233.1, from coordinate 11,784 downwards.
GTATAACAAACGAAAGTGCAAATGTGATAAGAAAATTATATACAACAAAAGCAATAGTAATTGTAACAGATATATGTAACAATAACAATAACGATATTATAATAATGTAATGAAAGTAGAACCCGCACGATGTGTATTTTGTTTTATTTTGTAATCAGTTGTCGTTTTTTTTTTTGTTTTTTTTTGTTTTTTTTTTTTTTGTAAAGAGAGAGGAAAAATAATGGTTGTGTAGAGCTGGATTGATATCGCACGACACTATACTGCATTATAGTTGAAAAAAAAAAAAAATGACCGAACGTCTGATGAATGTAAATATGTCTGGAAGTCGGTGTGATTACAAAAAGGGCGTCGTCGTGAGATCAACGAAAAACCGAAGAAAACATTTTAATATTTTATTAGCAGGAAATGCAAATGTTGTTAACGCTGAAACTGATGTCGATCCCGATGCCGATGTCGATGCCGATGCCGATGCTAATGATGAATTCTCTCACCACAACAAAGAATACTTGTTTTTAGTATACTTGAATACATATATTATATATATATATATAAAGTAAATGTAAGTATAAGAGCGGCAAAAAGTACAAGACTGTGTGGCGACAAAAATCAAAGGAAACTGATAAAAAATGCTACGAACAAAACTTAATTAAAACATAACGTAGTTTTTGTGAAAAACTTTACGCGTAGTAGCGGCTGTAAAAATTCTAGAAAAAAAAAAAAGAAAAAAAAAGAAAAAGATCTATAAACGCAAGTCTGTAAACAGCCTAGAGTGCAATTGCTTTGATAGCAGCATCATAGCGATGACGACGATGTCAAAATGACGGTATTTAAGCTTTGAAGTTGTAACGGAATGACTTGCAAGTCTTATCAGTTAATTGCATTAAAAATGCGTTGTGTTAAAGTTTTATGCGTTTTTTGTCAACCCTTCAACTTCCTGAGTTTTAGATTTCACGAAAAAAAACAAACATTTTCTTCCTTTTTTTTTTTTTTTTCTAAAATACAGTGAAAGCGTTTTTTATTTTTTGGTTTTTTTTTTTTTTTTTCTAAAATACAGTGAAAGCGTT
>KK503232.1:719-17807 GCA_000688735.1 Glossina austeni | reverse complement strand
CATTTTACTGTCCATAAATTTGCAACAGAAGAACCACTATCTTTCTCTACACCTACAAGATTAGACCCTTTATAAATGAAAATCACAAAAAGTTAATTTCATTTTTTGATAACGTCTGGTATTTGTATGTCTTCCAACTTCACTGGCTGTACACCACTTAACTTAGTTTCCAAAAAGGAGCCCAATGATTACCGACCACTTGGACATTTTAAATGACTGAATACGGTAACTACCCTAAATAAATAAAATTTTCTCCAAGCTAGATTTACACAAAATCTGCTACCAAATCTCTTTGGCTGACGATGCCCTTCATTAATATTTTAAAGATAAAACGGAAGTGTTCTTTGTAAACATGTATCAGCTCCCGAAATGAAATACAGTGCATTTGACAAGATATTATTAGAAGTTTTTACGTGTAGCAGTCATTTCCAACATTTTTTACAGTGCCGGGTATTTACTTACTTTATGTTTAACCAATATTCACCGCTTTAACGTCCTTTTCTAACTGAAAAACTGCTTTCAAGATATTACACATTTTTCATCCATTTTTCATGGTTTTACGAAAACTCATAACAGATCGTTATTTTCGTCCAAATATTAACAGAAAGATCAATCTCTAGTCATCTTAATGCATCAAGTGCCAAAAGGTCGACGAGGATAGACAAACTAAGCCGCCACTTAGCATACTTCTTACACCGAAAAAGCGTTTCGCAGTTGACTGCAACTTTGATTACTTGACTGCAAGTGTTTTGTTAGTTATAAATTTTGTCCAAAAGTAAACGACCTATTCTATTACAAAAATGCTTATCAATTAGATTAATTTTCCCATGAGAAGCAGCACTCTTAACAGGTACTTGAATATTTGTAATTATTAAAAATTTTGGCAGGCAAATGTTGTTCCTCATAGAAAGTGGTTCTAAGCAAATTGTCACGACATCGCAACAATAACAATGGTTATCGCATTCATACAAGGAGATAATATTTATTACCGGGAATGGTAATGTTAAGCTTATGGTATTTGCAGACAAAATTGCAATAGAGTATTTTTGTGGACAAGTGGACGAATCAGTAATGTAATAAGCGTGCGACAAGAAAACGGAAAGCGTTATAACAGAGATCGAGATGAAATTTTCGTTAACTTATAACTTTACATATAGTTGGCTCACTTTAAAGGACATAGGTACATACTGACTACTCTAGACCGCTTTACTCGTTGGCCGGAAAAGTTTCTTTCAACTTATCACGCTGAAGCGAAGGGTATGGTCGAACGTTTACACAGGTAGCCACATTTACAGCCCAAGATCGACTAGATCAGTCGTGTGATGAGTTTGTATTCTGTTATTAGGTTTACGCTCTGTTGTCAAGGAAGATTTGAACGTTTTCCTCGAAAAACTATGCCATCTAGTTGCAATTGTAATGTATCCTTTCAAGGCTAAAAGAACATGTCGAAGAGATTTTATCAAAAATCTCGCATTTTCAGAATCCTGAAACATGTACTTATATTTCTAAAGATCTAACTAACTGCAAATACATCCGTGTCCACAGAATTAGCAAACGCTCACTTCTTTTCCATACGAAGGACGTTACAAACTTCTGTTTAGAGATTAGTTTTGTTATAAGATTAACAATGGAATCAAGACATTTCCTATAGAGAGGATCAAACCTGCTATTTGGAACAAAATAACTTCTTCAGATGCACATAACAAGCTAAACATGTCACATTCGATTTGTTATAAAGGGGGTTATTGTGGAGGTGCTGTATCGCCATAATATTCCACTCTGCTTAGTTTGTCGTTGTCTACATATATAATTGCTCCAAGATTGCTAAAAGAAAAAACAATTATTATTTGAAATTGGATTTGAAATATATCATTGACGTAAGAATATTAAAACTTGCAACTACAAGCTACGGGACCGGTTTCTACCTCCATCACCTCGAATACTCGTAGGACAGCTGCTGCTTGCAAGGGGGGGTTACCGACCTTACCTTGCTCTCTGTGTGAGCTTGTGTCTATAGGCCGGTGGTCTTCTTCGCTGGATTTTGCACCGCACTTGAGGTCCGCTTCCATACATTTGTAGCATTTTTGTGTTGACTTTTCCTCTGATTCTGCTTACCACTATTCATAATCTCTTCGGCTTCCAGTAGTCCTTGGCACGTTTTGTTTTGGAATTGTCAGAGTTGCTGTTTGTGTTTCTTCATACACTCTCCTAATGGAAACGGCAGCATCTGTAATGTTGTTTAGGCTGCACAACTGTTTGTTAATAGCAGATATAGGGTCATCCGCTTCTGCCAGTTCATCTAGGTCCTTAACTTCTATCTTGACTTCATTTGTCATAAATTTGACACTGGCATCTTGTCCGAAGTCCTTTTCCAACAACTGCTTCTATACAATGTTCTGTTCTTTTTCACTTTTTTTGTATTCTAACAGCATTTCGCCCACGAGTATCGTTTCCGGATTTTAACCACATTTGCTTTGCTGAACATCGTTTTTGACTTTTTTAGTATATCGCTGTAGGTCATGTCGGCGGTTGTTTTAATGACTATTGCTTACAGCTTGTGAGTCAATCTGTTTTGGCTGACCCTTCTGTTGTGCTCTTAAAGCACTTGGCTGGCTTCGATCGAGGTTCCTATTGGGGCATGTTTAGCGGGTTTTTGCTCTTCAGCCATTCCCTGCTCTTTTTCGATGAGGTATTGGCCGCTCCCTGGTTCTCTCTGTGTGTCTTGATACTTTTTACGGATTTAATTGGCTTGGTTATTACAGATCTTTGAATTGCACCACATCTCACGTTTCTCTGCGTTTTCTTCTTTCAGCTCCTGTGCCGCCTTATTTTTATTCAGCTTGGCTTATTATTATAATACGGCTGTTGCGTTCAAAGGGATCAAGTTCCATTGCCTCCACATTGCTAGGCTGCAGATAATCGCTTATGCATTTCTTTCCAATTGAATTGTTGTTTCTTTTGTGGCTTGTTTTTGTTTGTGCGGCTGTTGCTGCTGTTACTGCTGCGTGCAAGTGTTTTCTTTCTTTTTTTTGCTATGCGATCTGCAAATGGCTTCTCTTTCTCTTGTCTCTCTAAGGACCGTGTTAAAGCACTTTCCTTATAAACTCATCTATGGTATTCTGGGTTGCGTTACTGTCAATCGTTTCCTGCAATATCTCACTCAGCTACATTTGAGACCAAACGTACTCAAAGTTTTGCAGAGGAATCTATTATGCTCCACATTTTTCTAAGTATCCGCGCATTTCGGAGAGTTTGCCGAGCCATCACGAGAGAATTCAGCACATTCCACACATTAACCTCCCTATATAGCCTGTCGGTCCATCCCCGTTTGTTTCTCTTTCCCATCGCGATTGCCTTGTCGTTATCGAGAGTAGCCGCTCGTCTTTTGTGATGGGTTTTTCAGAGCGGTCGTTGTAACGACGGCTCTTGTGAATATACAACATTTTATATGCCGAAATGTCGATTAACGCGGTGCATGCGATTACAATGGCAGCATTTTGTGACACTGTTCGGAGTCCGCATATTTGCCTTAGAAAGCTCAGCTGATATATTGTCGCTACGCAATGTATTACTGATTTTAAGGTGAGTCCACCCTAACGAACTGAGCCCAAATGTATAATTTTTTCTTTTTTTTTTTTGGTTGTTGGATGGAGTTGGACCAAGCCAATAGAATTGTGACTTATATGTCCAGATAGTAGAATATCGTGAATTTAGTCAGACATATTTAAAAAAATAAAACACGACAAAAACAAAAACAGCCATAATAATTGAGGCCGGTATGATAGATGTGATTGTATATGTGTAATTGTACTGGTTGAGTGTTGAAGATAAAACAGTGTTGCAAACTTTGGCTGGAATAGAAAAAGCACAATTGTAGTAATGTAAGATAAATGAACGAGAAAAAAGAAAAATTTATTTATAATAATTTTTTTTTTTTTTTTTTTTTAAAAAAGATAAATTCGTTATTTTAATAAAACAAGTTAGTTCCCCGAGATGACGTACATTTTTTGCTGCAAAGAGATCGAGGAGACAGTTATATAATCTGAAGAAACCCAAGGAATCTCTAATGCCATCAAACCTGTGACATCTGAAGATTAGATGTTCAGCAGACTCGACAACATTACAAACATCACAAACATCACATGGTATAGCGCGAATCATTTTTAAATAAACTTTGTCGTAAGTGTGACCACACATGAGCCTATAAAGAATTTTGATTTCCCAGGAATTAAAAGAAGATACAGAAAAGGGTTTGAATAGAAATGTGGGATTTAATTTATAGAATAGGCGATTGGATTTAATGCGGGCGATCTCTTTAAATTCGTCGTTTAGCTATTGAAGGATGTGGTTACGAATTGCCCGAATCGCTTCATTGGGAGTGTATTTGATGGACAAAATTGTCCCATCAACACGAGCTCTCCCTGCGTGAAAGTCGGCTTCTACATTTAAAAAGAAACCACAGTGGCCAGGTACCCAAACAAGGTGGTAGCCATCCACTTGAGACTCGTGCAACATCTTATGAATGTCAAAAACATATTGATTTTCTGTATCTCTTTTTTTAATTAGCAATAGAGCTGACTTACTATCAGAAAAAATGACAAATCTTTTGATACCATCAGAAATAGCAGCCTTAATCGCATGTCTGATGGCGAGTAACTCGATAAAACGTGAGAAAAGTTCCTCCACTACTTTGACCCGATGTACAATTTCGAATAGATGTTTTACAACAGAGAAGCCAGACGCATTATGTCCGACGGAACCGTCGGTGGCATATATGTCATAGCCATTGTTGTAATAGAAAAGAAACTTTTCTTGGCATAACAACGTTATACAAGAGAAGTTAACATTTTGTTTTGAGGTAGAAATTGATTGGAGAATGTTCATGCAGACATTGCATTTGTAGGTGGTGAAATTCCAGAGAGGTGCTGAACCAATCTTATCAAAAATATGACGCAGTTTTTGATAGCAAAAAGTATAGCTGCAAGAAACAGTGTCACTAAGAAATCTAACCTTCTGAAAAAAGGAAGGATTCACCATTTTGATCTTGATTAACTCTTTGGCAGTGCAAAAAAAAGCCCTTTCGGAAACGGGCCACTCTCCAGATGTGACACTGAGAATATTTTGAGGTGTAGACGGGGTCAATCCAGTGCAACGTTTTAACATATGATTTTCAAATGTTTGAATACGTTTTTCAATATATTTTGGGAAATTGCAACACGTGGAGTGTGCGAATTCAATTTTGGACCTGACTAAAGATTTGTATATCATCAAAGCATATTTGGGAGGCAAGCCTGAATGATTGTTGGTCATGAGTTTGATGATGTTACATCCGGCCTGACAGTCTTTGAAGGCATTCTTGTAATGCGCACGAAGGGTTAAACTGTCGTTTAAGATTCTACCGAGAAATCGAAGGGATCTCACTTGATCAACTTTAATACTTTTGATAAAAATGCTGATTTGACGTTTAGATCCCTTGGCAAAATAAATAGTGTTGGTTTTGCTGGGGTTAAAATTTAGATTAAGATCGGCGCATGCATCAAAAAAGGAATTGGATTTTATCGAGAGGTTATTGACAGCAGCAGAAAAGGATGAGTTCGCGGATATAATTAGGAAGTCATCAGCATATTGGAAAATATGAGTTTTGTCATCTTGAAAATTATGCAAAGAAGCTGTGTATAGGTTGAAGAGTATGGGGCTCAAACAACTGCCTTGTGGAGTACCACCATATATTTCAACTTTTTCAGTACCCATCACCAACACGCGCTTGGATAAAAAATTAACTATCCACAGCCGTATCTCAAGAGGAATCGAGAAATTTAACAAAATTCTGCAAAGCTTAATCAAATTAACACAGTCATAGGCTCTGCTGATGTCTAAGGAAAGCATGACAACAATTTTACCAGCTTTTTTTAACCTAGCAATGAGAAAAGATAGTTCATTAACAAACATATTCGTGGATTTGCGATTTTGATAGGCGTAAGAACGAGCTGGAATAATATTTTTTGTTTTCAAGAAATCACTTAGTCTCTCCTTAACCATGAGATTGATAGTCTTTATGAATACAGATATTAGTGAAATTGGTCTAAAATTACTTAAATCATTTAAATCTTTACCTGGCTTAGGAATGGGAACTATTTTGATGCATCGCAAATCAGGAGATATAAATTTGGTGGACCAGCATTTGTTAATTGCATGCAAGAGAATGCTAAAGTTTCCTACAGACAGTGCTCTGAGCGTGTCATACTTAACTCCGTCACAACCAGCAGCAGTGGCCCCCATTTGGAATGTAAAGAATACAACAGATCGTGCAATGAAAAAGGTGTGTTGTTGAGACCACTAAAAGGAATTGAAGGAATAAGGCTGCCATGTGGAATGTAGCTCTTGACCATATCTAGGTATCTTTTATTATCATGGTCATTCCACGCGGAGCAACCACTTAATTTTCGACTGGAATGTCGATGACCATTGATGTAATTCCAAAAAGAACGTGTGTTGTCCTTACAACATAAGTCTTTAATCGCTAAAGTTCTATGTGTCCTTTTCGCCTTTCTAACAGCAGACCTCCAGTACCTCCAGACCTTTCAGTATCTTCATATACTCAACGTAGTTGGATGGATTGGCATATTTACTAATTTTTTTCCTTGCAGCTTGGTATTTGCGGAAAAGTGTCGAAAGGGAAGAATTCCACCAAGGTTTAGGTGAGAAGGACTCAACCTCAAGATAGTTGGTTCTAGCAGACGTGATTACATTCTGAAAGACACTTTGAATAGATGATAAGTCAGATGGAAGATCAACTTTATACAGACGGTGTAACGTATTTGGCAAATTTACTCTTCAAGGAAGTAAAATTGTTATTACATTAATCTATCAAGAACCTATCGCATGTTACCGGCCTGGCTCGTCGGATGGGATGGGTGAGAAAAATTTTAACTAGATTCATGACAATATTATTTTTATTTTTTTTTGTTACAAATGATTCATTAATTTATACTAACATGCTTACATTGAATTTGAAATATTTTACGGAGGAAACAAAAAAAGTTTATAATTGTGCCCCATCCATTCTGCCTATCCCTCACCCCTCAGTCACACTCCCCCAGGAAGTCTCACCAGTTTTCAGGCATTTCAATAATAATACATACTTATTGTATTTTTAAAAGGAAATTAAGTAAAATAACAACAACAAAAAATCGTATTTAGGTAAGAAAAAAATTATAAATTCACAATTTTTTTTTTTTTTTTTAAATCTAAAAAAAATCATGACATTTGTTTTTAAGGATTAATTATAAGTTAGCTTACCAAATTCACCAACGTCGATGCGCATCGTCGCCGCTGAAGGATCTAACAATATCAGAAATAATTTTTAACAAAACAACTAAGGAAAATTATATACAAAACAAAAAAAAAGATCGTCACTCCGGATCGCCAACACACGTAACCGCCTTGTTCAAATTTTTGGGTTCAGTCTTTATTTTTTTTTTTGTTATTCTTTTCTCTAGCTGGTATTCCCTTTTTTTTGCGCCTTATGTTTCCTTTACTGCTTCTCCATTGGTTATATTACGTTTTTTTTTTTTTCAAAATAATAAAAAAAACAAAGCGAAATGCACATTTGCGTTGAATGTATTTATATATCATTTTTATGCGATCCTTCTTAATTTTTTTTCCGATTTTCAGTTTGTTTCTCTTTCATTATGTTTTCCAAAATAGCCGGGCGAAATGCCGTGTTTAAAGTATTTTTATATAATTTTATGCGATTTTTTTCTTTTTTTTAAATTTTCTTCTTTCTTTTTTCCGAATTCCAGATTCATTTTTTTCTCGAAAGCAATCCCAAAATTTTTTCTTTTTTTTTCTTTTTGACAAATAAAACCTTTTTCTTCTATTCTATTTTATTTTTCTTTTTTTTTTTAATATCCTACAGTGTATATTACAACAGTCCAGAAGGAAGTTGCGTGAAATGAAATTGTCTATTTTCCTGATGCAATTGTTGCAAGTGTGGAATAATATCAGTGTGCTGACTTTTTCCAATGGAGACGTTGGACGTATTCCAGTTGAATGAAAAAATAGTTGAATTCGAGAAAGTTAGATCCAAGACACTGCTCGTCATACGACCACTCCGGTTACAGTGAAAAGTAGCATTGCCATTGTTTGAGACACTGAAACTGCTGGAATTGATGGCGTTTACAAGGATCTTGCCTTTATTGGTCGAGACTTGATCGAGAATGTCTTGCATTGAAGTCTCCAGCTAGAATCACATTTTGTTCACCGTCAAGAAAGTCACATAATCTCTGAATCTCATCACGGAAGGTTTGTACATCGAGACTGGGTGGAAAGTAACATGATGCTATGAAAAGATTTGGTTTCAGGTTCATGGTTTTGATGATGATAATGTCAATAGCAGAGTTATAGGGAATACGTCGGAAATTGACACCTTTCTTAACTAATATGCTAACACCGCCATAGCCATCATTTCGGCATTTGGTGGCTGAAGCATAATTAGAAATTTTAACATCAAAACAATTTTCATCTTTCAGAAAAACTTCACTTAAGATGCAGAAATCAACCTTATTTGAGTTTAAGTAGAAATCCAAAAATGACAGGTTACGTCGAACACTGTGGATATTATATTGTAGAAAGGACATCATATTTACACCTGAGAAGGAACCCTGGCAGATTTCCTCGAAGTGGTGCGTGGTTGAACGGGGCGAGAGTTGACACAGGCAGACATTTTTACTTCAAATTGCTTAAGAAGATTATCAGGGATCATCGGACGGATACTATCTTTGGTCAAAGAGATTAATCTATCAAGTTCTGAGGAGCGCAAATAATTGTTTGAAACTGCAGGACGCCGAAGATTTGTTCTAGACAGCTTGTGGGGTGAAATGAGAGAAGGTTTTGTGGTTGAGTTGAGAGGAGATTTGGAAAGAGCCGATTTTCTTTTGACGACTGCATTAAATTTATTTTTGGTCAGAATTTTATTGGCATTTTCATCGTCATCTTTGTTCGAGATGGCAGATGTATTCGGCAATGGTGGGAAATTCTCCTCATAGGAGATGCCGTCGAGACATTCGAAGTAATTTGACGAAAGCTTCTCTTTTATTTCTTTATAAGAGAGGCTTTTAATAGCCATGATTTTATTAATATTTAACTCGAGCTCCCTGTTCAGACAACATTTGTTGAGAGTGTTGTGCTCATTAGAACCACAGGACAAACATTTCGTCTTCTCACAGTTCGTGCACCTCGGAGACTGCCCACAATTCGAACATCTGCTCTCCTTAGCTTTGTAGGATTTAGAAACATGACCGTATCTACCACACTTAAAGCATTGTTTTAAGGTTGGTACAAAGTACTCAACCGGCAGATGACAGTAATTGAATTTAATTGACTTAGGGAGGAGTTTTCCTTTAAAGCCGATTTTGACACTGGTTGTGGGAGTCCACTCATCTTTGTTGTTGGGATTTCTTCTTTGGAAACGGACAGCAGATTTGATCGGAATATAGGATACTGAATTTTTAATTATATCGTCTACATTATATGCGCATGGGACATTGCGAATAACATGTGTGCTTTTATTTTCTTATTACTGAAATCGTTGTTAGTGACAAAATTGTTAGCATTGACAGCAGAGTTAAAGAGCAGTTTGGCTCTGCCCCTGCTAACATCCTTCGATTCCTGTAAGCTAAACATAGTGAAATGTTTCAAATAATCATAGAAGAATAGATCAGAATTGAAGTTAGCGCGATTTCCGTCGGCATCTGCACATGTTTGAACGAAGACAAAACAATTACACTTCGACAGGCAGTCGTACAGATTTATCTCATGATTTAAGGCAGCTGTGGCACCCAAATCAGAGGGCTGGATAACTACCTGTTTACTGTGTTGAATAATTGAAGCATCAGATTCACCATTAGTAGATAAAAGATTATTATCCTCATCCATCCTCGATCTCTTTGTGTGCCCAGTGGCATTCATGTAGAAATCTTCAAAGTTATCACTGTTGGTAGTTATAAGATCAGACCCGGTCTCCATAGGGTGACGGGCTGAAATTGTTTTGCTTGTTATCACTGGGAAAATCAACAAAAAATCAGAACGAGAAAATAAAAATTAAAATATAAGTTTCTTCTGAATCCTCTTTCACTTTCTTTTTCTTCCTACACTCTTGTTTTTCCTCTAAAAAATGTTTAGCATTTTTCTTTTTTGATTATTTCTCAAAACTCTTCTTTTTTTTTTTTAATTGTTTAAATTCTCGTATATTTATCTTAATTTATTTAAATTTGGGATTTTTTTTTTTTTTTTAAATCACTAACACAGATAAACACAAAATATTCCAGCTGCCGTTTGCAGTGAAGACGTGTTGTTTCAAGTGAGTGTGAACTAAGAATGCCCAAATGTATTATGATCGAAGTTTAAACGATTATGTTTTTTCTGTTCAGCTGAAAATTACACACTTCAATTTATTTCACCTGTTACTATTAAAACAACTTCACAGGGTGCCGCAAATATATATATAATAACATAAGACATAATAATTTAATGTATAACAAGGTGAGTATACACAACACTGCTTCCGCTTTTTAAATGATGCTAATAATTTATTTATTCTAAAATTTTCGTCTAAGCCTCCTAAAATCAGGTCCTATGCATAAAGAGCCCCGTTATCTTTTACTATGGAGAATGCCACTTTCAGATTGGTCTTCGTCACCGCAGGTACTGTCGGATAAATTTTTTTCTTGATATTTCTTGATAATGACTTTCTTTCTTTGTGAAGGCGGACTAAGTAAATAAGAATGAATTTCAGATCCTCCATTGTTTTTTATATTTCTAATCAGTTTTAGGTTTAAGTTGATTTACATGTCATTTTATAGGAACTTTTGTGGTTGACAAAGGACTCGATCAATTTGACGTATTATTTTTCTAGATATCTAAATTCTTGTTTTTCCAAAGTTTTCAGAATACAAATTATCGTTGACTTTGCAATTACGAATGTAACTTTTTGAAAGAAACCGTGTTTTATTCGGTTCTTCCAGTAATTGAGACTTTGGGTGCTAGCAGGTCGTTCATGAAGTAATTCGGCTGGAGATTTACCTTCGGTGTTGGGTATGGGAGACAATAAGTATAAAGGTATTTTCATACAACATCTCTCGTTAAAAGTCCATCTTCGATATTTTTCGAACGTTGGATTTAAAGAATCTTAAAAAACGTCTGACTAAGGCGTTTGCAGGAGGATGAAAAGGTGCACTTGTAATATGCTTGGTGCCCAGTTTGTTGCAAAAGTTATTAAAAGTTTCCGATGTTAACTGAGGACCATTAGCTTTTGCAAGTATTTTCTTTATACCTTCAGTGGCAGAGATTAAAGACAAGGCAATAGTGTCGTCTGTTGGAAATTGGAAATAGGCACCGACGCTGGCGAAGTTGACGTGAATACTTTCGCAACCAATTATCGGTTTCGGCGAAGATTCGTACTTCCTAGATGGAGCAAGATTTTTCGTTTTACAAATACTACATTATGAAGCTTAACGGCGAATGTCATCATCAACGTTTAATCACCATACATGCTCTCTGGCAAACTGTTTAATCCTGTGAAATAGACAAGACTTTATTTTTCAACGTTTCAGGAATAACTATTCGCATAAAAAAAATATGTGAGCAAAGTAATCCATTGCGTATAGCGAAAGCGTATTTATGATTAAAGAAAGGTTTCAAATTGGAATGGATTTCTTCGCGTTTTTCAAGCTATCCATTTCGTACAATAGATCGAACTTTACATAACATGAAACTTCCTTGGCGTGTTAAGGTATGAAAAGGTAAATTGTCTAACATGATGTTGTAAACAGCTTCGTCGTTATCAAAATCTTCATCGTAATCGATTGGCAATCTTGGTAAAGCATTACGATAATCTATCGTTTTAGGGTATATGGCTTTGAATTTTTATGTCATCAAAGTTATTGCCCATCTCTGCAATCTATGCGCTGTCATTGCTGGAAGATGTTGTCCAGAATTAAAAATATTTAGCAAAGGTTTACGGTAAGTTAAAAGACACAGAAACTGGTGAAATGAAACTGGCAGTGAAAATGAGCTATTTTAGAAACACTAACGATATGTAATTTTAACTCTTCAAATGCTCTTTGTTGATCGGCATCCCATTTGAATTTAATGTTTTTCTACGTAAACACTTGAGCGTGTTGCGACACTACCAAAGTTAGGTACAAAATTATGGTAGTAACTTACCTTTCCCAGAAAACGTTTAAATTCTTTGGTGGCTTCGATTCACTTACGGCTTTTGCTTCAGATCCATCAAACAGTACGCGATCAGCTGTAATTATACGACCCAATTATTCTACTTTCTCTTAAAGAAATGGCATTTTTGTATGCATTCTACATCATTGCCAATTCCGTGAAGAGCACGTTGGTACCGGAATAGTCCTAGTGGAGTGTAACGAATGCAGTTGGAAATAATTTGGAATGGGTAATTGCGTAGTCCCCCTTAGTCAAAGGCAGAGGTATGGAACAGCAATATTAAAGAACGTTCTAAAAAGTTTGTCTTATATTAAATGCCTTAAAGAGAGAGAGAGAGTGTGTCTTTATTAATCGCTGTAAAGCTTATATTTATTTCTTAAAAGAACAAGAATAACAATAACAAAACAATAAACTTATTGGAAAATGCCAATGTTACGTATTTTAGTGCATAAGTAATTGAAAAGACTAAACGCGGAAGTAAAAAACTTAAATGAGCATAATTAACGATTTGTAATTTCGCAATTGCAATTTTTGCCATATTTATTGCGAGCTAAATAGTGTAACTTGCGAAAATATTGTGATAACTATGTTTAAAAATAATTTGGAAAAGTTATATATATTGCAGGAGTATTTATAACCATAAATTTCTTCAATTATTCACCAAGCTTGATTAATAAATACGACTCCTTTAAACCTACTTTTGAGGAGCATTTCCTATAGCGTACACTACGAAATAATGGTTCTCTCCTTAATAGCGGATGTTCATCAATGTCAATTTGACCATTGACAGCGTCTGCAAAATCTCCACAGATACGTAATGAAACATTGGGTTCGTTTAGAAGAACAATAGGAAATGCCACATTGCTGAATTGAATGGGAAGTAACATACTTTGACTAATTGAACTTTCAATGTGATGTTTAAATTTCGAAAACAGAGCAAAAGATACAGGTCTGGCTCTAAAAAGTTGGATTTAGCGTTATCTTTTAGCTGAACGTACGCTTTAAAGTTCGGAATCGCTCTTAGATTTGATTAAAAAATTTCACTATACTTCTGCTATATATGCTGTATTTTGTATATCGGCTTGCTTAATTGTAGAACTTATTTAATTTCGAAACCTACAACAAATTAAATCCAAATAAATTATTACTTTTTCGTATCAGTAACTATAAAAGTAACTTCCTTCTTTATGTTCCCGCATTGCATTTTCGTTTTTAATTCACCAACAACGGAAATTCATTTTTTCCCTAACCCATATACTAATCTTTTTGAAGCGTTTAATTTGGGGTAATTAATATTTCATTGGCGAGATAGAAGCATCGCAATCCTTTTGAAATTTAATAATTTTATTAAAAATGTTGCGGTCTATGAAAGTTTTTAGATTTAGTTATTATACAATTCCTGCAAGCTCATAAATGGTTTCAATTTTCTCAATATCAGCTATTCCCTAGGTGTTTTTTCTTTTTTTAAAAATTTATCTTTGTTTTGTTGATTTAAACAGATAGATGCAATGTGTGCTTCTAACACATTTGACTTGATCGTGCGTTCGTTGGGAGTTTCTATTGAAGTTTCTTTAATAGTTGCCACAGCTTCATATGATTCTACAATTAACAAGACTTCTGATAAGGTTGGCATAGGTGTTTGCAGAGCTGTAATTCTAAAAGTATCATGCGGGGTGTGGACAATAGTGTGATCGCGAATCATTTTATCAGTATAATCTTTACGACATTGCTCAGCAGGGCAAGTAAACTTACCTAGCCTAGCTTTTCCGTGAAGATTCGCAATCCAAACTTTATGGTTTCTTTTCAGTTTTAAGAAATGCAAAATAAAACGAGTCTTTTCTCTTCTGCTTATAATTTCTTACTTCATTTTATTTCAACTCTTCCTTTCTATTGGTGACTCGCAGCGGTCCAATATTTGACATAATTTTTGCCAAAGACGTCCGGACCGTCTATTCCACGTGGTATTTGAGGCTGAGGAGGGGTTTCAATACTTTTTCGGCTCCTTATTAACACTGCCTCTGTCTTGTGCTCCGCTAGTTTTAGATCCGTCTCTTCAAGCCATGCCTTTACTTGGGCAACTGACTCGTTAACATCCGTTTCCAGTTGTGCAACGAGCTTTGTGAGTACTGGCGTCGACAAAGCCAATAATTGTTGCCCAGCAGGGAGGTGTGGCTTCAGCCATTGTGCATGATATTTTGCAGGAGCGAGCCAAGGACTGTTGGGCGTTATTTTATACCGCTGCTGGCTGTTGTAACTTTTGTATACGCATGTGCAGTTTGAAAGGTAAATTGTTACAAAACCAAGTATATACCGTGCAATTTGCTTTTTATGAGGGCCTTCCTCAATTCCCAGAATTAAGTGCGTTTTCCACGTTAAACGTGATCACGGCGCAGTATTATTTGTCATCGCCCCTCGGTCGTCCTCCGACTATTGCATGTGAAGTAAATGCCACTATGTGTGCTTTATAATGTCTATCGTATATCGTCTTCTGAATCTATATTGATTATTCGAGATGGCGCCCATTTCCTCGAGCATCAGCAGCAGACATTCGTATATGGTTCTCTCTAGTAGTTTGCCGATCGTATCTACTATGCAAACGGGTCGATACGACAATGGCACATTCGGCGGCTTATAATCCTACAGTGTAAGAATAGGTTTTTGCTCTTTCCAATAATGAGGGACAATCCTCTCTTTCAAACAATTTTGGAGCACCACGACGAAAACGCCTCTTTCGAAATATAACTTTTAATGCCCCCATTTGGGTATTTATTCGGGCAAATTCAATTTTTCCGCAGGCAATCAGCAAATCTCTCGTAGTAACTGGTGGTATTCATAAATTTTCCGTGCCGTAGAAGTTTGCCACTACGTACGCGTGCCTCTGCTTGAAAAGTTCCGTTACTGTTTGCCAGAGCACTAATTGGCGAATAACTTCATCCCAGCGTAGGTCGCATCTTCTTAATTCGAGTAATTTCTTCGCTGCCGAATGATTTTATATATCCTTTTGCTTGCCGTTATCCTGCAGGTCAGAGCTGCATAGGTTAGCATAAAAATAATTATTAAGGTATAAGACCAGTACAAAAAAGTGCTATGCTGGCTTTTTTGGTTAACCACTTTACTTGAGGAGAGCTTCTATAATCACGGATGTCCCTGCTATCTTTGGAATTCAATATATTGGTTATCCAGTTTATAATTAAGTTTAGAATGTTTCTATTTTCCAGGGCTACCTCTATAGTCATGTATGAGGTATTATCGAAAGCTAAGTAGATCTCCAACAAAAGGCGATCCGTTTCCTTAGCATTTCCTATCTAATGTAAGCGCGATTTCTTTAGAGTGTACATTCTTTCGCAGTGGTCTTTGGGTACAGATTTCTGCAGCCACGCTGCCTCTGGAAAACTATATTTATCCTCGCAATGCTGTCTCCAGGTGGTCTTCTTTGACTGCCTCGGCTCAGGACTCCATGCGGTAAGGGCTTCACTGTAATTAGCCCAATCACCAGACATTTTAGCCCTGTTGGAAAACCTTAAATCAGAGATCTGAGATGTTTAATCTTTCTGATTCCACCAACACACATACCTTTTTGACCTTTTGGTCTTTAAAGGACAGCTTTCTTTGCAGGCCCCCCATATATATGGACAGCGAATTTGAGCTTCAAGTTCAATATTCTCCGCGTTGCCGGAGAGATGTGGAGACGCCTGCATGTTTTCGGAGAGTGGAAACCAAAGCAATTCCCAATTTGGGACGTCTGTACGTTTGTTACGACACCGCACCAGCCACAATATCGAACTGTATATATTGGTCCAATAATGAAGCCTCGCTTGGGACTAACGTTTCCCGTTTTTGCCCCTCTGGATGCCTTGTATAGGCTTAAGTTTTGGCGGTCTCCGAGCGGCCAATCCTTAAAAAGCGCGTAATATGTAGATCTCTGAACTTCAATTTGTTTTTGCTTAAGGGACCGAACTGAAACTTCTCCTCCCAGTGCTCCTCAAATGTCTTTGTTATTCATGCACTTCTCCTTTAACAGAAGTGGTCCTTTTTTGTTCTTTTTATTGTAGCCACGATTTTGTTGATTTCGTTCAGCCCCACGTTCGATTACGCCCTCTTCAAAATATCCGCATAACAATCACGGTTGTCTTTTCCTATCTTTTTTCGCTACGTTGGTCCATTTGCCTACGGTCTCATTGCGCGTGTTGTCCCTCAGCTTACAGGGTGAGCTTCTCTTCCGACCGCACCTTTAGAAATGTAGCTGCGTTGGAGCGTTTTGCCGATAGCGCCGCTGCTTCGCTGCCTCCTTTCCTCTTTGACGGTTTTGAAATACGGCAAAGTTTACGAGCTTTTATCGCTAGTATGCTTCCTGCTAGCTCTTACGCCGTAATTTGTTTGCTTATTCTTATAAAATAGTATGGTAACGTGGATTCGCATTGGGTTTGTCACTTGAAACTTGATTACGATGCTTTTTTCGATTTATTATGAATTTATCGGCCAGAAACCTAATAAATCTTCAGCTCAGTCACCCATTTCAGCCAAATGTAGGCTGTTTCTCGCACTCATGTATTTTTTTTTTTTTTTTGTTTGTGAGGGAAATGGATTAGGCCTGTATGTGTCGATTTAGACCCATAATCCAGTAGCGGTAAAAAGGCACGTAGGTGCTATGAAATCGATTTTATAATACGCGAGCAACACGTTTGTTAAAGTGATTTTTTTAATTTAAAAACTTTTTGATGATGCTTATGCTTGTTGAACGTGCGACGTTATGCACCGCAATCATTCCCAATGTCTTCAGTTTAGTGTGGTTGGTTGGTATTCCGGCAGAGAGTGTGTAGGTCTGTGTAGGTAGACTGAGTTATGAGTATAAAA
>KK503231.1:0-20928 GCA_000688735.1 Glossina austeni | reverse complement strand
TGCGTTCGGGTGGGAAAAATTCTCACAGCACGCGGCTTAACGAAACGAAATGCACAAGTAAAAACCACAAAAAATTCCCGTAGTACAAAATTGTATTGGAACGCACACGTCAAAGCACAATTACCTACATTCGACGGTAGGGTATACTTCGTTTCCAACATAGGTTTGCAACAACAGCACAACCCGAACATCCATCTCGGACCCCCGGGTTCATTCGGGTCACATTCGAACGTCTTCGGGTGCCTTCGGGGACCTTTGTGTGGGCGCGAACGCCAAAAAAGGCGTGATTCAGCCCTTCGGGTAGGATGAACCACATCTTTTTTCACCCCAAAACACAAAAAAGGCGTAACTCATCCCGCAAAAAGAGAATGGCACATCAAACAAAAATTTTTTTCATTGTAGCGCATCCCAGAAGTCACTATTACCGACAAAATCCATATCTTCCGTCTCTTTCTCACAAAAATTGCGCAGTGACGCTGAACGTATATATAATACCTACTGATATAGAGGACATCCCTTGAGTAACTGATCATATAAAAAAAAGAATTTTTTTGATTCAAATTTGAAAAAAGAATTTATAAAAAATTTTAAAATTTCTGTATTCATATGTACATTATTAATAAATCTCTTCGTTTTTTTCTCATATATATTTAGAAAAATTACTCTACTTTTAGTGAACGCAAGTTGACGTTGAACGTTTCTTTTCTCTCTAATTATACCTTATACCGCTTGGTATATTAGGTTTGTATGAACGTATGTAGCACCCAGAAGGGCTTAAGAGAGTCCCACTTTTTATTATTCCGTCTGTCCATCTGTCCGTTTGTTCATGTATTCTTGTGTTCAAGCAGGATCTTGGCAAGCGCCAATCTGGAGTACTAGAGTAATGCTGTCACGTCTAGCCGCAGGTACTCGTGACATAATGAGTGGGCTCCTGAGCTTAAAGTTAGACTATAAAGGCGTTAGTCTTACTTAACGCCACATAGTTCCTCCTGCCTTCGGATCAACTATATAATCTCGGCTAGTCAACACCAGACTACCTTATTTCAATATATATTAGCATCGGATGCTACATCTCACATGACGGACAGACACCATGCTCTCGACTGGTTTATATTTCCTCCTTAGCAATAGTCTATGAGAAAAGAAGTGCTCCCAGCAACTTCTTCCAATGTACCCCTAAGCTATTCTTCAGAAAACTTGTCGCCAACTTATGGACAGTCCAAGTCTTAAACTCTTCTTCGGCGGTCAAGACGGTTTCCAGGGATCACCAGGAAGAGGTGAGAGTTTCGGCACATCTATGCTCCCGCAAGAGCATAGTTTACCACCCAAAAAAAACAAAAATGTCTTTAAGGGCTTGACCAGCACATAGGGATAACAAGATAAAAAAAAAGTTCACTCACCATCCGAGCCGCACCATAATTTACTTATAAGAGTCTCAAAAATTTTTCCATAACTACTAACCAATCGCACTGCAATCAACTGCTTTCATATCTCCTAATGTACTTATCTCATTGCGAAGAGAGAAAGAAGCTCAACGGTTTCTCCGCCATCTGCTATTAGTTGCTTTTCTCAGTTTCAAAGATTAATGAACATTATCTTTCGTCACTGAAATGTATTGAACTATGACGATTCAGTAGTTCCCGGATAAGGAACAAGAGAACCGTATGCAAGCGAAATATTTTGATTATTCTTAAACTAACGCTTACATATTGTCACGATGAACGTTGCTTAGACGGGGAGATTTATTCGTTTGAATCGCTTCCCTTTATCGTAACGTGTGTAAAATAGATAAACTAATTTGTGTAATATGTACGCATAATAAATATTTTATTGAATCGCTTAAGGCATAGAACATTTGCCCGTAAGTTAAAATAAGCGAACAACATTTTCAAAAATTATTAATGAATTCTCATTTTTACAAAAGCGCATTCATACCGTTACATATATTATTATAATGTTCTTTACAAATAGTTTCATATTTTAAAGTTATTAGATTAAAACGATTAAAAATTACTAAGCAGAAATTACATTTTAATTTATGCATAAACTGAAAATGAAACAATCGCGCATATCCACGGAATTAATACGCCATGAAATTTTAATACACTGTAAAATATATCAAAATACTTGATAACAAAGATTAAATGAATAGAGAAAAATGCCCATTTACGTTATTCTAAATTCTATTTACCCACCGACCGGCCATTCAAATGTGAACTCTTGCGAGCTATATATGCATCAGCAAAGGCAAAATTAATATAACTCACCCTACACTAATAATGAACGAACATACATACTATTTAGAATTACGGTCAATGTAAAAATTATAATCAATTTAAATGAATCGATTAATTAATTCTTTTGTATGTGGCAGGCACAAAGCTACGCACAAAAGAACGATTGAAATATCTAAACAATGAAAACCTCCATCTTTCAAGAAGTTTTTCATGAAGTTTCTATGAAACTAAAGTCTCCAGTATCACTGTTCGGAAAATCAAGTTTTTAGAATACGTGAAATTTTCTCGCGCCCATAATCATTTTTTTTTTTATGTCATTCAAAAAAACAGTTTTCTCAGCAATTAAGTAGTAGTAGTCTTTCCTTCAAGAGCATTGAATTCATTTCATTCTTTGCTTAATGAAAAATTGAAATTCTGAACTTTTACCCCAAGCGCTATACAAAGATTCTCTCTTGCAATCCACTAACGAATGTCTTTAGAAATAGTTTATATTCATTTAGAAGCATCGAGGCAGCATCCATTGTTGAAATGAAAGTTTTTATGCTAACTCTGAACCGTACAGGTGTCTTTATTATATAACGAATCGCACCACTATGTGAATCTCAGTCTCTTATGAGAATCGTGGCAATAATTAAAAATTTTATCGTTCTTGTTCATACTTTAAATTTATTTATTTAAAATAAACTATACACAGGCCATATATTTTTATACCTTACCCCACTTTGAGTACAAGCGTAGATTAAGTTCGTGCGAATGTATGCAATATAGAGAAAGACCTGGGATAGACGCACCTTTTATCATACCGATCAAATCACAATCACTTTGTGAGTCAATTTAATTTTTTCTGTCCGTCTGCCCACTTGTCCGTCGGTCCGTCTTATTTTCTTGTCTTCAATCCATAAGACGCAAATTTTTGCGATATTTTGATAAAATTTGATACACTGATACCTACTGATACACTACACACACGCAGAACAAAAGCTATTAAAAATGGATCGGATCGGGACCACCTTTTCCAATCCCTTCCCATATAAAACCTTATTTTTGAAAAGTCGTCACGCAAATAACTATAGGTTGGTGTGGGGTATTCAATGCCGGGCCGGAATCCACTGTAACGTTTTTGCTTATTCGATTTCAAATTACATATAAAAAGCGAAAAAACCTTCGAAAGATAAGAATTCCATTCCAATTTGTTCCTGCAAGCACTAGACAAGCTTTAATTCATTTTATAGTTCCTAAAGAATTTTTGTTCCAAACGCAAAAATTCTTTGGATCGATTAGATCCTTTTTGCTCACGATACGGGACTCCGTCCTGACTACTGTAGGACTGTAAGGCATATCGGAGCAGGATTAGTGTTGACATCGTAACTAACTCCGGATCCACAAATATTTTTTTTAGTGTTAATGTTGTTTTAGTGTGTTAAAAAAAACTTTTCTGAAAATTTAATATAAAATAAAATAATCAAAAAATTTAAGTTCAAACTTGAAATGAGGCTCAAAGGCGCATCGTGTGCGGATTACAGTTAATTATGAATTCAACTGCAGAATTACTGATTTTTTGTTCCATTTCCTTTACAATTTCACAACACGTAAAGTGCATTTCATGCGATCTATCCTTTAGTAAATGCAGCAAAAACGCATCAAACAAAGAGAATGAGAAAGCAGATTTGAACATGCAAGGACCGTTTTTACGATCCTGAGATTGAAATTAATAAAAACAAATCATTGTAACAATAAAAAAACGTGCACAACACACTTCAAAATGCATGCAGCATAACTGCAATAATTTTCATTTCTTCTGTACATTCTGTGTACATTCATTTCATTAAAGCAGTTGCAACGTCCAGAAAAGAGTTTCAGCGACCTCACCTAAGTATATATATATATATGTGTGTTTGATCAGCATCGAATTCTGAATAGAATTAAGCATGTCGGCCTGTCCATCTGGATAATGTCTGTTGTAAACTGGCTGCAAAAATTAAGCTGTCGACTTCAAATGCAGGAAAAGCATTGCAAGTTCTTGCACGCAGGTTAGTATTCAAAACGGGTCAAATCAGTCGAAGGGCACGACATAAGCTGAGCTATCTTTCAAAAAAATAAAAATTGATTTTTGTTCATTGGTCATTGCCCATTAACTGCGACAGATAAATCTGCTGTAAAGCTGTAGTGCACGCCAAAGAAACGGCAAAAATCGACCATGCCTACTCAATTTTATAGGGGGTCTTACCATCATTTTCCCCCAAAACTTCTATATCGCACGGAAGCAAGCTTCAAACGCCCCATGGCCCGTTTCAAATTCGGAATCTACCTAGCCACGTCCGTCTGTTCGTCAGCGCAACTGTGTAATACATTTTTTATATAATCTCCCGTTCGTTCGTTCCCTTTAAATTTATACTTTTATTCAGAAGATATAGAAAAAGACCAACTGCGCCCACCCAATATTGTATGAGAGTATGCAAATTTAGTTCTTCTCCTTTTTCTTTCAGTCTTCGTTCACGACAGAGCATAATTTTCTTGCTTGTTTTACGATTTTCGTTAATTTCATTTAAAATATTTTGGTCAAAAAAGATTTTAAAAACTTGTAAACAATTCTGTCTCGGCGCTTTTCAATACATATAGTGTTGAGAAATCTTCTTTAGTTTTTATGGATTTACAACACCTTATTTCTACTTGTTACCATTCATTGTCCTATGCAGTTTTGAACTCGGAATATATCTTTGCCATCGGACAATAAATGGAAATTAAGTAATACTTCTTTTTCATTTTTTTTTTGATTATTTTTTTAAATTAAAACTTTCATCAGTTTAACCCACGAAAATTACCTTAATTTTGCTATATTTTTTTTTTTTAATTTTTGCAAAATTCAATACTCGTTTAATTTTTCTTCCATCCCCAAAAAAGTCTTTTGCAGTGACTTCTCTCCTTAAAGCCCTATGTCTCTTAGCGTACAATGAAATCAAAAAAACTGCTACCACTACTAATTAGGATACGCGGTAATAAAGCCATAAGAAAAATGGATTACGAAAACTTCCATATAAGAATATAACAATTTTCAGGCGTAACGTTTAGTCAAAGTAGAGAGTATGACAGTGTGTGCACTGTTTGCTACAAGAAACACGTCAAAGATTAAAAGTATGATTTGCATAAATTTTTATCAAATGCACAGACATATGCAAAAAAAGGAAATGTATATACGTATTTATTCAAAGGAAAGCACTCACGCAATTAATAAGTTGTTTACAGTTAAAATAATTAGTTGAATACTTAAATGAATTCTTAATGAGAAGCATATTAACATATTCAAGCAATAAAATTAATGTGCGAAATATTGTTATCTGCAAATTTGATTTCAAGTCAAGAGACGACGAAGAGACAAGCGTTTATCGACACATTATAAATATGCGTTTATCCATAGCGTTTATCCGTACATTATAAATATGCTTCCAGAAAACACAGCTATAGGTAAGCACTTATGGGATGATTAAGAGGGTAATGCCCTTGCCCTTGCCCTTGAAAACATTGCAATGTAACAGAGCTTATGTTATTACTACAAATTTATATATATTATATATTATACGATACGTTATACGATATCGGCTAAAGATATTAAAAGGAAGGCAAGTTTCCCAGGTTGTAGTTGACGTCTGTCTGCCAGATTTCAATTTTTTCAAGAAATTCTTTTCTATTTTTCATGTCTTTAATATTTCAATTAAAATTAATGCAATCAAATGCGTAACGAACTCAAAATATTATTTAATGAAATTCTAAATTCGTTATTCTAATAAGAAACATAAACAACAACGAGACTACTTATGTAATAAATAAATATATGTAATAATGAAAACTATTGAATAGCTTTGTAATTATGTTTTCTAATTGGCTCATAAAAAGCAATAGCAAGCTTCTCCTGTACTAACCAATATTTTCAATGGCAATCTTAATGCTAATCAATATGTGATTGAATATTTTTCAACAATATTCGACAGTATACTCGAAAGGATTCTCTATATAGAATTCTTCATAGCTCGCATCATATTTTCGTCTTTTTTTTATAAATGTAGTCCATAATGTAAAGACAGAGAACTACGGATATCATTTAGTGGAAGTATAAATTAGTTCGGTCCGGTTCGTTAACAGAGCAATTTCAATTAGTACTACACTAGGACATACATAGTTTCTTGGAGCTTTGAATCGATGTAATTTTATGTATCTAAAAAAGGAGGGCGCGAAATCGAAAACCTTAGTAACCATAATAGACAGTATGCGAACCAATAAAATCAACGATCAGGCTCAATGTCAATATCTTTGCTGCTCTAGTTTGAGAACATTAGCTGGGCGCAGTGTATTGAAGTTTCTTCCAACCAAATGAAGCGCCATCGCTAACGAACACTACTTGCAATAATTAATGCAATTGCATCAAAAAAATGGGCGTAATATGCCGAACCTTCCATATAGCAAACTTGTTCAGGAAATGCTTGCTGTTCCAACCTGGCATGTCGTATCCTTCTCGATCAGCAGCAGTTCAAGTCGTACCTAAGGATGGATAATACTTTAAATAAAATACATTGTAAAATACGCAACAAAAAAAAAAACCCTCAAAACTTATTTGTACACACAACATTATATTTCACATAGATTTTATTTATTATTAACAAAATGTTGCCTCGCATTTCAAATGTATTGACAAAATATTCTCAAAAGTGTCATAAAACGTGAATAAACAGCTAACAGCTAGAACTAGATGAGGTGAAAAATTTCTGAAAGGGACACTTAAAAATCTCTATACAGCTTGCTCCTTAAAAAAGTTCAAAACGAGTTATCAGTTCATTCATACATAAACAACTTAAGACAGAGTCAGAGTAAGATAACAAATATTAGATTAGTTTATATATATATATATATGCTTGTAATACGGAGGTATATGGTTTGGAGCCTCATCATCAATTATCAATTTAAGACGTTCACCTAATTCTGATATATTTGTCTGTCGTTTACGTCTGTTTCTTGACGGAAAACATTTAAAATTTAAACTGGATATAAAGTCTATATATATATATATGTAAAGTCCCGATTTCGGATTAAGTTAG
Source organism: Glossina austeni (assembly GCA_000688735.1). Lineage (NCBI taxonomy): Eukaryota > Metazoa > Arthropoda > Insecta > Diptera > Glossinidae > Glossina > Glossina austeni. The sequence continues at coordinate 13,604 of KK503231.1, read as the reverse complement.
AAAAAGTGGTCTATTATATAGTGCAACACCGCCCCGAACCGCGCCAGAAGTGGAGCAAGCCGTCTGATTGCAAAAATCACTTTAACATCCGTTACCCTCCGATGGAGAATCTACCGGGTATTAAAGTGGTAGATAAGCTGAATTTAGAGTGTTGTTGTTCACAGCAGCGTACGCAAGTAAAACATGTAGAGACACCCACCCTAACTAAATATAAAGGCATTAATGCCAACTATGACGGATGCCATGACTTTATACCACTATAAGTTTATAAAAACCAAGCCATGAAGAATGATTTTTTTTCTGCCATCACTTTTAGCAAGAAAAACTCTTCGATGTTGTTTCAATGGCAATCTATATGTATGTAAATTTCCCTCATTTTCCTTTAAGCTAAGCATTTCTACAGGTTACGTCCTAACGCTAATGGTATCGCAGCGAAAAAGATTTTCTCTCATTTGACTCAAATGCGCAACACCCCACAACCTTTCTTCAGAGTAATGAATATTATAATCAGTTTAAATATGTATTAAAGCATACTTTACAGAAGACTTACCGCATCAACAACAGTGGCAATGTAATGTCAGCAATATTAGCCCTTAAGTACAAACCTTTGTCTTTTATACTTTGTTTATGAGATATTTGGGAACCTTATAAGTAGAGTCAATGACTGTGAATCGCTTGATGTAAACAAGTGGTTTTCGCAAATCATTTAAGCAAAATTTTAATAGTGTAATAATACGCTTATATGCATTTACGAAAATTTTGCAAATGTATTATCCACATTCCACATGCTATTAGATTACAGCTGTTGAACGTTCACTCAGATGAATTTAGCGCATTGACATTGTATATGTATATATATTTATATGTGAATAATTAAGTACGACACCGAATAGGTAAACATAATAAACAGAATAACAAAGTTATTTCTACATATTTTGAGCACCACCACACACAAACTGAACATAAATTAAATTTGTCCTTTCCTTCCTTCATAATGCCCTAGAAATATGCATAAGAGATCCCATAATGTCATATATATTTTTGTGAGCATCGAGGGCTGAGTAAATTTAGCCCTGCTTGTCTATCCTTCCTCAAACTTATATGTAGGTCTGTAGCAAAGGTCAAAAAACAAAATTTAGAAAAAAAGTTCATAGCGGTAGCGAATGACTTCCATAATAGATTCGACATTCCCACAGAATCGTCCACCATAAGCAGCAGCCTATTATTTGTGACATATGTGCGATTTTTGATTGTTCGCAAGGCAAGTTAAGCAACACTTTTTATATACCTACTTCAACAAGCTAATGTAAGGAAGGTTTACAACACTAATTGGTCCGATTAAATCAATCAACTTCGCAATGTGTAGATTTTTAGATTAATTTCCCGTTAAAGCTTTCTTTTCTAATGAACTCAGCATAAACAATTTTTGTTTTTCTTTTTTTTTCTTTTAGGAAGAACTCACATAGTTAGTTAGCTTTAAAACTCTAAACCAAACATCAAAATTCTCGATTCCGAAATTTAGAGGGCACGACTCATTAAAATTTTAGTTGGGCTCGTGGTTCAATTATGTTGATTTTCGAATTTATCCCGAAAGCATTGGTGAAAAGAAATTTAAGATTAAAGATTTGGCTTTTCTAGACCAAAGTTACGGATTCGTAATTGTAATTTTAATAAACACACATCTTTAGATCAGTCCCAGTAGGTGCACTGATCAAATGCATGTATTTTTTTTTCCTTTTTTCGTATGTTTACAAATATTTAGCAAACCTTATGTACAACCTATGATTTATGTAGAAAGTGTACTCAGTTCATGCATTTATTTTTTATATTAATATTTAACAGTCAACTGGTCAGTCAACTGTTCATAAAATTATAATTAAGACAGAGAGAGAGAGAGAGAAAGAGAGAGAGAAGGAGACCACAACACTAAAAATAAATGTCTCCTTAAAAAGAATCATAAAAACACACAAAAAAAAATATATTCATGAGAAAGGAAATAAAGTAAAACGGAAAAGAAAAATAAGAGAAAATTTCTAATCACTTTATATAATTAAAAAAATTTACTAGTGAATGAAAAAATTATTAACTAATAAGGAATGTATTTTTTTTTATCCCTACCAATAGGAGAGATGAGGCTATAGTCATTTCGCGCTAACGAGCATAATGAGCGAAATTCTCAACATGTTACAATAATGAAAAAAATAAAAAAATATTTTGAAACTTCAAACAAAATCATTGCAATCAAATAACACAACAAATAAGTAACACGAGGTAAGCAGAAGCAAGGTCGAAAGCAAACTATATGTTCGCATGCTTTTCTATTTATCTAACTCTTGCTTATGTGCCGGCGCCACATACACTTGTCTAATAAAATGAAACGTTCGAAGGCGTACAAATATTTTCCTCCCCGTTAAAATTAGTTGCTTCATAAAGCCGGCTTGACGCGGTCGAATTTCTCGAAATTCTATGTTCACTTTACCTAGATATTGATGTTTGCGGACCGCATAAGTTGCAATTGTGTACAAATTGTCGTCATATTGTCGTCGTATATTAAAGTTTCAAGCTTAGAGAGATGGATATCCTTTACGGATCTTAAGTAAATTAGTCTGGAAAACAAAATGCGGTTAATGCTACGAAAATTATTATCGCACTGGGCGGTAGTTTCCACAACCTTGTTCCTGGTTCCTTGCTATAACCACTTATTCAGGTCAATGAAAACCCGTAAGTTTCTATCGCGGGGGCATCCATAAACTATCCGATAAATGGCAAAAGGCCGTAGCTAACGATGGTGCATATTTCGATTATTAAGTATACTCTAAATAAATTTGAATTTTATCAAAAAGCACCAGCAATTTATTTGTACACCTATTAACAATAGATAAAAAATCTCCTTTAATATCAATTTCTCATCGTTTTATTAACACAATTTGCTCGAACTAGTCAAACTATCGAATGCAAACTCTATAGTTTATTTATTGCCTTTGTCATAAGCTATAAATGCTTCTTGATAGCCAAAGTATAGTTAGTGAGAAAAATTTCTGAAAAATTAAAAAATCCAAACTTATTGCAGTTGCCAGAAACGGGACTTAAAGCTTCATTTTTACTACACCCAGTCAATCATTCACTCAGACTCGTTCGCATGATTGCGTTTCTCATACAAAGGAATCAGTTTTTTTTTTTTTTTTCTTTTTAAATATTAGCATGTGCTACACACACAAGTATACAACTATACTTATATACATGTATATTTAAGCCAAGTAAGACTGTTATAGTTCGGCAAGGCGTAACTTTGACTGCCCTACAGTTCTTCGCGTACTATAATTCTTGATTTATTTTCGTAATAAAGAAATCTTTTTCATACTACGATTTTTTCTAAATGTAGAGAGAATATTGTATAACGAGTGACCGTGGGGTTTGGGTCGTTGACCCAAAAATATGTTAATGTATCCAAAATTCCATGAACATATCTAAAAACTGCTGTCTTTTGATTGAACACAAAAACATAATGATAAACATCATACCATTCGGAAAGACGGACAGATAAGTTTAAATAGATTCAAATAATGATTCTTAATCGATTAGCATAATAGAAAATGAATATCTTCCAAATTTTTGCGATTATTGCATGCGTCGACATAAACTTAATGTAACCTAACTACAATTTGTTTAGGGTATAAAAAAATCATAGACCCATAACACGCTTGACCATGCAGAATAAACTTGTTACAATTATGTAAATACGCATGTAATATATGTGTGTTAGCAAAGATACCTGTGACTTGTACGCATATATTTTTTATAGGAGCTAAGAAGATGAAGAGAGGGAACATAATAAATATCATTTCTGTTAATTTAAGTTGAGGGTGAGACGTGACCAATATGTTGTAAACAATTGCCGGTGATCTCTTAAGCAAGACTACAATATCTGTTCCGGCAAGGGAGAGGGAGCATAATTTAGTGCAAAAAACAGATAAATTCTACAAACCTATGGTGACAACAATCAAGCTAATACTCGCCGTGGAGCGACAGTCATTAGAAATATCACAAAGAAATATATGAAATGGATAGGGGGAAAACATCAAAGGGACAAAGAGAGACACACCATAGGCATAGAAGATATAAAAATCAAGTTAGCGATTAAGAAAAAAGTACTTGAATCAATTTATTAAACTGTGCTTTATATGATTTTTACTTTTCGCTCGCCAATTTTTTTTCCAAACTTTAGATATATTTTATATATTTGGTGTGTTTATTTATTGACTTTTCATTCCCTTCTTTGCATCTTTCTTGCACACACCGATGGTATCGCAAATATTCCATTGTAAATACAACGAACAAGTAGCAAAAGCAATCGATACGAAAGCAGAATTGAGTACCACCAACTCAAAATGCGATCCTATCGTCTTTGTTTTTCGTATTGCACAATAGCTTAAAACGAGAAGACGCGTAGACCGGCCCCTGCTCAAAGTTTATAAATTTTTATATCCTCTTGATATATATATATATATATACGTTATGTAATAAATGAAGTTTTTTTCGTACAATTTTATATTGATATGAATCAGAAAACAATTAACAAAACATATAAACACATACACATGTTATTTTACATAATGCATTTATCCTGTCCAAAGCTTGCAAATTCATTTGAAAACTTGCTAAGATATAAACACCCATCGAAAATGATATGAAACAAGAGAGACGAACAACAGCTAAGTAACTTAATAATATCGACTTAATTTAAACAAAAAAATATGAAAAAAAAAAAAAAACAATTGGAAAAGTGCAGCAATTAGTAAGAATATGTATATTCATATATATGTTTATATACGAGCTCAGTAACTAACAATTTATGGATGATATACATATACACGTACACCTTGATGCATACATGTATAATGTATGCAGATAGCAAAATTAATTTGGGCGCAAATCTATGATTTTCACACCTTGAAGGCAATTTTAAAGGGTTTATACTTATAATATATTTTAATATTAATATAATTTCTTTAAAAACCCCATCATCTCTTGCAAATGTTATGCATATTATTATGCACTTCAGTCAACTCATACATATGCACTGCATATTTATGCAAGAGAAACTTTATAAAATAAGCATAAGTTTAAAGTTAGTGCAACTTTAAAAAAAAAAAAAAAAAAAAAAAAAAAAAAAAATAAAAACAGCAAAAAAAAAAAAATAGCAAAAACAGCAACAGCAGTAGCGAAGTATTAACAACACTTCAATTTGCGCACATTTGTTAAATAAGCTCTCATTAGTTCGCTTACGATAAAAACATAAAAACAAGCATAAACATATGTATGTATATAGCCATGGATGTGTAATGAAAGGCCCGAATAAAGAAGGAAAATCTTACTAAGACAACCGCGAAAGACGAACCTTGGATACCCAGCGGACAATATGTCCAAAATATTATTTCAACTTAATTAACAATATCTCCTCCAATATAACTCCTATTGGAGTACTTTATCTTTTCACAGCAACAGAATTAAATTTAATTGCCATTGAATTTAACCTTTACCGCACTTCTTCGGTGGCCAAGAGGATATGAAAACTAAAGGAAATAAATCCAATCGATCGATTCGAAGTGAGCTCATAATCCAATATCCAAACAAATATGCAAAAGCTATAAAAAACTTAGAATGACCCGAACCTTTATCGCTGACTACAAAACACTATTTAAATATGCTTTGCTAAGTAAGCCACCCCTCTTGCAGGCAAATTCGTATATTATTTCGCATTAACGCATAGCCCATCAAAATTATATATATATATATATATATATATATATATACACAACCACACACATATATACGCTCTTATACATACATACGTATATTGCATGTATGTGTTATACATATATACGCATGTGCGCATATACGAAGAATGTGTATAGTATAAAAGTGGTTGATTATGGTGAAACTAACATCTTTCCGCTGGATATGTGTATTAATATCGGCATATATTTCTAAAGATGCATATATATGTATATATATATATATATATATATATATATATATGTTCATGTATATATATATATATATATATATGTGTTTGAGTTTGTAAAACATATCGCATTACAAACAAAGTCAAGTAGCGTTAATGAGAATCCGGGCTAACTGATTTTCAAAAGAAATATCCATACACAAGCGCATGCACACAGCCATGCGTGTCGTATGCACGCATGCACAAATATGTAAACAAATTATAAGGTATTTAAATGAAAGCTGAACTGAAACAATTTTCTAGTCACTTTTACAGACTTCTCTAAAAGTCATTTCGTTCCATTTATTATTATTATTGTTATTGTTATCGTTATTGTTATTACAATTATTATAAGAGAAATAACTTCTAAAATCGAATAATGTCTTAAAGCGCTAGCATCTAAGGCTATCTATCGCCTTTATTAAAAACTCTACCACACTTGAAATTTGAATTCACGACCATTGAGATCCTTTGCCTGCTCGGCCACTTATCTCCCTTCTTTTAGATCGAAAGGTATCTTACGTTCACGCATCTAAAGAATTACATAATTCAAAGTATATATATATGTACCGTGGTATTTTCCTACCGCTGATGTTGCGAGTCTGTTCAGACGTACTAAGGTCTACGTTAATGGAAATTTTTTTATTTTATGGAATAATCATAGCGGCTAAGCTCAAGATCAAGGCTAGATGGTCCCAAGCTAAGGCTATCTAACACTTTGCCGCTCTAAGGTCGATGATCGTCTGACTTTATGGCTGATTTGTCGCGCTATTTATACTATGCCAGCCAGGGTTGTAGTAAACAATACTGCGACATATTAACGGGTGCTATTTTACCCCGAGCGGGTAATATATTTGTATATTCTTATTATATATAAGAATGAATATGTTTCATGAATATTAATTATTACTTTTTACATTACAATCAATTCGTTTTTTTTGTGAAAGCATCCATCTTTTAGACAATGATTCCTATGATGATCCTATTGATTCGGCAATTGTCTCAACAACAAAAATACCATTTCGTCTCTTTGCAGACGGAAAGCAACCGGCCATCTGAGTATGAAAACAAGTGTTTATCACTACAAATACAAACGATCTTTATCTAAAGCGCAAAGATCGGAAAATGCTGATGAATAAATTGAGTACATGGTTTAAGCATGCATCATGTTTACACTGAGTAATCTATCTGTTTACATGTGTGTCGATTGTCACGCACACTTGCGGTGGATGGATGAGTGTACCAAGTTATGTAGCATGTATGTACATTTATATAATACACATTTTATAACTAGGGATAATAATATTAATTTGTGGGATAACTACGTATGTATATACATGTGTGTTTAGGATAATAACTATGTGTATATATTTTTTTTTGTATAATAATAATGTTATAATTGATTTGAAATGATAATAATTGAGGAAAAATCACATAGTTCGTGTGGCAGCAAAATGAGCGATAAGGTATTTATATTTTATAGATGATTTCTTGAAACATCTTCAATTACGATTGATGTGCTGGCCGACTGCATTTCTTTCTAGACTATATAGTCTTCTAGTCCTGCTTTCAGAGGGTTCTAGGCATTATTGTTATAGGCATTAATTTGAATCTTCGAATTTTTCTATTCAAGCCTTTATTGGTCTCATTAACGAACAGTTATGCTCTAGATCTCTTTTACCTTGTCAACTACTAACACTAATACTGTATTTAGCCTATTATGAACTATCGATTGATTCCTCAATTAAAACCATTTCATCTTAGTATAATGTTTTTCGTTCTTCTAACTATATATGTATAAAACGAATTATGTTATTCAACGTTGCACGTTTCTACCAACCAACTAAATGAATTATATTTCTAATTAGATCTAATTAGATTAGATTAGATGTCTGTATTTAGTTAGTTCATTTTTCGTCCGGGAGATGTTTCGCCGGGCACTGTGGTTTGGTAGTTGTGACTCGTCTCCACTCGGCTGCTCATGTATACTCTAGGACGTATGGGCAGCCTAGTACAATTTGACTTATAATTCTTGCTGCTTGACATCATATCTAGTACATGGATCATTGTAGGCCATAGGATTTGTTATTATAACTTCTTAATTGTCTCTAGAACATGTAACTTGAGTTTGTGCGGCGATCGTGTAACTGTATGTTTCCGCAAATAACCACAAAAGCACTGGTTGTTGTTGTTGTTATTATTATCAGTCATATGGCTTTTTTTTTTTGTTTTTATGTATTATAATTGTCATTATCGCCAGCATTTTTGTTATCTAATATTTCTGAATGAATGATAATTTAATAATTGTTTTAATTTATGATAAAGTTGGTTTTGTTTTAGTTCATGAATTATTAACGAATCCGCCGACTAATGAATGATACTCTGGATGATATTCAACGAATCGTTAAAACATAGGCCTCAAATAGGGCCGCTATGGGCCAGGTCTTGATACTCGTTAGATGACATTGGTCAAATTTTTCATTATTAATTTTGCGGTCAATCGATTATCAATTTTTTTTATGCAGAATGCAATAGATAGATAAAGAGGTAAACAAAAGAACAGCGTTAATAAATATGAAAAACTCGGCTTAAGAATTTAGCCATGATTTGCTTAACGATTTGTTAATACAGTGAATCATGTCTATAAAGTAGTTATTGCATGCAACAAACCCAAAACTAATTACTTTCGCATGCAATTATTTCAACTTTATTTATTCGAGTCGTTCGATTGCATCATTAACCCCGGGTAAAATTAATTTAATTGAATTTTTAATAGATTTTCGAAAATCTAAAATTGAAAATATTTGAAATACTCTCCTTCTCCCTCTCTCTCTCTCTCTCTCTCTCTCTCTCTCTATTAACCAAAATAAATGACATTGCGAGCGTGCGGTAAATGGTTTTTCATACCATCTAATAACAAAATAATTGACCAGATTTTTGCATATTTGACCAGTTACGCATATATAATGTGTAAAATGTAAACAACAATACGAACATAGACACATATCAACACGTGTAAATAAACTTTATATCCCGAGTTTATGCGGTACAAACGTATATTATTTGTGCTAATTTAAGAAATTTTATAATCCAAAGCATAAAAAAACCACTTTCCACAAAACCATATTTTCGCCTATGATATCCTTTGTCCATGAATGCCACCAGGAATTTCTTTTTTTTTTTTTTAGTTTACTTTTCATATTTAAGCAATAAATTCTTTAAACATCCTTTTCACACATGGCATTTGTGTTAGCATTTTGAACGTGGATGCAAGCTGTGACAGGTACTCTACGTTCCTCTATTGTCCATTGTGAATATGTTTCATATCAAGCCATATCGAATGCGTATAAAATAGAACGTTCTGTGAAATTTTGCCATAAAAAATAAAGCGCACTTACCGCGCATTGATTAAATTTATTCTATATCTTCCGGCAAAGGAATTGATGAGTTCGAATTTTTGATAGCTGCGACCCCGTGCTGATAAAATGTCAGATAACCATGTTAACACCAACCAACCAACACATGCTCATTGCACTTCATTCCCCGAAACGTGTACTCCGTCCTTATTGCATTGATTTCATTTGATGAACGCAAACTTTCCCAAAACAATCCTCAGCGATTTATTGCCTCTAAATTGCATGCGTGTAAGCGTTTCAGCGAAATGCCGCCGACTTTAACATCACAGTTACATCGCCTTTGATCGCTTTTGGATCATGTTTCTATAACCATTTCTTTAAATTTCTATTGACGAGCGATATTACAATCCCAGCAAATTTTCGATTTTACTTGGTTTTCTTGTTTCTTTGTTTTTTGACTTTAATCGTAAAATACCGAAATCTTTGTTCATTTCAATTTTTGAAACCAGTCACTCAGGGGTAATACAGTGACAGTCATAAAGAAATAAGAAAAGAGGGAAAGATATAGGGAAGTGGTGGCTGCAACTATAGCTATTTAGTGTGTGCACAATCGGTAAGTGTTATGCTTTAACCGTTTGAGCGCCCCCTGTAGCTATGACCCAAGTAAACTTTACCCCACGTAAAATATAAATCCGCGAACGTTGACTTGGTAGTCGCGATTCTTACCTACTCGGCTACTCATGAAACTTCAAAAGCAATAACTCATATAAATGAAATAAACGTCAAGCCCACATCTGTATGTTTTGCATACATGTATGTTTATATATTATATTTAAACTTTTTTCCCTTTTTTTCACGCATTTTTTTCAGCGATACAGTCATTGCTTTTCACTATAACTTATATCATGGACTCGCAAATGTTTTCCTTTATTTTGCGAACGCGTTATTTTTGCACTGCTCTTCCCGTAGATACGGTTACGTTCCTTCGCTTATTTATCCAATCTTAAGACCAATATTTTCAGAGTCACTTAAGCATCAGTTAGTAAGACGAACGTTGTGCACAATGTGTTTATGAATAATTGATGTAACATTTTGTTTTGCAATTTTTGCCAAATTAAATGAAAATGACAATTGAATTCTGGTTGTCTACGATGCAGGATTGACGAGTGAGAAATCTGAAGATAGTTCCAAGTTATCGAAGCATTTTAGAGCGGTACGACAAAACGAGGTTCGTGACGCCCCAGCCTAAAAGATCGGATTTATTTTTTTGAAGAATGACGCGATTCTACATTTCATACATTTAGCAAATCAATTTCTCTTTTTGTGGACTTGAAAGATGCTTTGAACCTCTTAGAATATATGGGAAATTTTCGTTCGTTGAAAGGAAATTTTACTTCAAAGCTTCCAACTAACTGTTCCCCAAGCAAACCGAAAATACTATATGTATCAGATAAATCTCGTTGGTAAAGTAACAGTCTTCTGTCTCCTATCTATTGACTATAGGCTAATATAACACACTATCAAATATGATTGGAATGTGTGTGTGTTCATTTAAAATCAATTCCAAGAGCTCTGCAAATTGAACATACAATGCGAGAATAGCTCCAGTTATGATATATTTAAAAAAAAAAACTTTTTTTTTAACTTAACTTAATCTTTGATGCAGTTATGATACGCGAATATTTCTATTCTGTTATCCGTTCTTCCAAATCCAAAAAAGCTGTTAAAAAACGTTTCTTGTTTTTGTGCTTCTAAAGTGCTTCGCGACCCATTATGTCAGCCAGCGGCCTTTAGTTTAGCAGCGAACAAGGTTTGTTTGTCGTTTGATGTTATCAGGTGATATACAATAAATTAAAAATATATTAAGAGCTTTACTCTAACGTTACTCTACGACCGATGATAAGAGGAAACAATGCGTTTCCTTGTTGTTGTGTGTTGTAATTGTTTACCAAATTTAGTATTTTAGAAGAGAACTCTTCAATATCAATTTTGTTTTTAAACAAAGTTGTTAAGTCACGATAGCTACTCAAAAAATGAATGCTTGTGTCTTGTGAGGTCTCTTTAATACTTTTCGAAATACGGATGACTGTAGACGGAATACTGTAGACGTTGTATAAAAGTAATTTTAAGATATCCTGGCTCTCAGATCCCCATGGGGTTTTCCTTTCGATTCCACGAAGAGGTTCCTCATGGCTTTGATTAGCCCAAAATCGTATGCTATTCAATTTTGACTTGTTAGACACACACCCACCACTTTTAGAAAGGAGGAAATTGTCTACATCCATGACTTTCTTCATTTTAACACATAAAATAATGAACATTGCCCCACTTGTCAGGCATCGTGGAGTTGAATGTTTTCAAAGCAAACGGCGACTTCAAACATCGGATGAAGTGCTCTTCATATATAGTGTTATCAATTGTATACTAACTGCAACACCTAAAACCGTATATTCCTCGATAATTGCAACTAGAGATCTGCAGGTCGTTTAATATAACATAACATTCTTCACATCGCCGTTTGCCGATTGCCGTTTGCCGTTTGCCGTTTCAGTGAGTAAATTAAATTAAAAATGATTCTGAAGTAAACTAGTTTTGTCCATGCCCATAGGTCGGGGCATTCGGAACTAACGCAATTAAATTTGCCACAAATTAATGTAAAAAAATTATAAACTTTTTGAAATAACAAATTTGGGGACAAAATTCATGAAAGTTTTGAACAAGAGAAGAAGCATTTTTAATAAAACAAATTTATTGTTTTAAAGTAATTAACACAACGTAAATTTATAATTTCTATTTACCCTTAACAATTGTGACTATTTTTGATATGTGAGTAAACTTGCCAAGAGTCACTAAACGTATACAACTTTCTGTTTTCACTGGACTTTAGCTAGTTTTCAACAATAATTTTTGGTAAATAAACACGTAGACACACATGTCAGCTGCACAAAAATGTGAGAAAAATGAAAAAAAAAACAATTAAGAAAATTTTATTTACCTTAGAGCGGTCGCCCCTTGGTACCCATCACATCCTACGTTTACATAAAAATTATAAAGTGTGTTTATTTATAATTGCGAACATATCAGTAAGTCGACTGGAATCATTTATACATTCTCACCTTTCAGATGAATTTACATGAAAGTTGCATCTTGTTCACCGTTTAAATGAAATAGAATCGTTTATGCGCGTTATTTTATTTGCCTTTAGCAATATATGAAACAGTTTTCTATCGATTGCAATCAGAACATTTCCATTTTCCAATTTGATCTCTGACCGTTTACTTAACGCATACACCACAAGCTTTCTGATTTCTGCCCCTATTACAATACAGGGCAAAAGGACGGATGTCGGTCGTCAGCAGACCAAAATTTTACCCAGATCAATGATATATATATAAATTAAGAAATATCTGATGCGCGTTTCTCAAAACCCTCACCTTTCACCTTCCAGTAATGGATATAGAAGAGCAACTTGCCTGTGCGCGTACAGTATAAATATTTGTTTTTATTTATTTGTACTGCAAAAAATTTCTCCTTAAAAACCATATATTTTTCTTCTTTTTTTTTTGATTTGTTCTCAAAAAACAAATCTTGCACATAGTAGTCTGTGCATAAACATAAAGAACGTGAACGTGGGGTTCTCTAAACTAAGATCTACACATATACAAGCAACCATCTTCAGATTATAACAATTAACTTCTATGTGAGGATACCGCGAAAAATCTTCGCTTTTAATATATTTTCACTAAGCATCATAGAATACTTATGGTCCCAGACACCATGCGCTCATTATAGATATGTGTTGTTAAGAGCTTAAATAAAATAAAGTTGAGAACAACCACAATCTTACAATTTACGATATTCTATATCACATATTCAGTGATGAATTTTCAAACTTCGCCTTGAATTTTCGATATTTGATATTTTCGTAGTCTTACTCTTCGCTTTTTATACCCTCGACCACTTGTGGCACTAGGTATATTAGTACCCGTGTTTGGACGTATGTAAAACGCAGAAGGGCTTACGGCTTTTATTATACCGATCGATATTTATACTGAATCGATTTTACCCTGTCTGTCCGTCTGATGTCTGCCTGTCCATGTCAATTTGTGTGCAAGCCACTAGTCGCAATTTTTTAAATATTTTGCTAAAATTCGATACACTAACGTGCTTTGACCCAAGGACAAACGCTATCGCAAATGGTTTCGACCATTCGACCCCTACGACGCCGTATTCGGCAAAGTCGT
>KK503227.1:6300-23381 GCA_000688735.1 Glossina austeni | reverse complement strand
GGCGTAGTGGAATATTTTTAAGGACTCTGCACTGCAAAAGACAGCCAGATCAATGTACAGCTTAATCTGAATCTCTCCCATCTTTTCTTTACAACCGATATACACGAGGCGTAGTGGAATATTTTTAAGGACTCTGCACTGCAAAAGACAGCCAGATCAATGTACAGCTTAATCTGAATCTCTCCCATCTTTTCTTTACAACCGATATACACGAGGTGTAGTGGAATATTTGTATGGAATCATGTCCTTCTACATTTAGGCCAAATTGAAAGAATTGCGTTATCTCGGCATTTCAACAATGTAGGTGATCCGACGAAAAAGACGAAAATGAAATTTCGAAAAAACTCATTTTTACCGAAACACCACGAACATTACATAGAAATTCTAGACAAAAAAGTGGCAAAAACCAAATAAGTAAACTAATCTTGTTAAAGTGGACATGGGGAGTGTGGATGCGATCTAAATGAATTTAAAATCGTAGGTTCATACCTTCTACTAACATGGTAGATCTTGCATTCTACGGAAGTCCAAGCGTCTCCGCTTTAAAAACCTAACTACGAAACGAAAAATTAATTTTCTTATATTTTGCTAAGAGATCCAAACATAATCGTAAGCGGATGTGCTAGAATTTACACCACATATAGCGGTAGAATTGGATAGAGTATAGCAATAGAATAGAATAGACTAAGAAAGCAGTGGAATAGAATAGGCTAAGTATAGGGCAAAGGTAGAGAATAAGGATCAGTCGAGTGTAAGTCGTCGTTGAAGTTAATGGAAGTTGGACTCTCGAACGGAGGGGTCGTGTGAGTCTCGCTCGTGACGCCAGCGAGCCTCCGCGGCTTTAAGTAAAGTATTTACACTATTTTTCTTTCCTGTTTCCACTTTCAAACAGATTAGTTTAACTACGTTAGTTATCTTGCTTAACTTCGCAGCCTTCGGCTTATAAATTGGCCCACAATGTAAGCGCTTCAACAAGCTCTTCCCATTTCCATTAAGAAAACTTTCAGTATTTTTCCATTATTACACTTTAGACGAACGATATACTATATATATATAGTATAATCTGAAGAATATTGAACCGATTAACGTTGTTTTCCATATGTCCGTGCGTATGAACGAGAAACATGTGAACGGAGGGAATTTTGAGCTTGTAAAGTAATCAACTTTTAATATAAGATTAATTGTCCGGCAAAACGAGTTCCGGGAAAATTTCAAAACCCTATGTTAAGTAAGATTGTAGCCCATAGAAAATAGATCATTGCTTTATTCATATTCAAATTGAAAGCCTGCCTAAGGTATATAAATCCGAGGAATTCTCTATTCACTGCATGAGTGCAAAAAAAAAACAGGACATATAAGGCAACCCAAAAATTGGATATATATCGTACTATATATACATAATTTCTTTATAGTTCTAATCTTAGTTGATAATAAAAGAAAATACTATTCATTCGGGAAGAGCCACTCAACACACACTCACAGAAAATTACTCAGTGCATCAAAATCAAAGTATAGTTCAGAATTTAACTCGATTAGTTGGGCTTCCGTCCGTATAAATGGAAAGCGATATAAAGAGGAAATTACTAAACTGTTCATCTAATGGAAACAAATAGGTAAGGAAAACTGTATTCGCTTTGAAGGAAACTTCCATCATCTTCATGATCATCATCATCATCCATAATTTAAAGTAAATGTGAAATAATTGCAAATTTTTTCTGTCTGAGTTGGTTTAGGTGTAGTTAATATTTTCCATTCTCAAAAATTTAAATATTTTAGCTATTAATTTGGCAAGAACGATAGAAATTATCGCAGACTAAATCGTTCAAAAAACACGCCCAGAATATAGCATAAATTGGGAATAACTCTGTTGTCAAAAGACAAAAAAAAATGGTTTCGTTGTCGTTATTAACAGAGCACAGAGTTGGGGAGAAAAACTTATTTTTTAGGCGAACTTACAGGACTTTTGAAACTTTGGAAAAAATCGGTTCACGTCCCCCCAATATTCGCCCCCAATGCAGTATACAAATTTTACTTTTATACCCAGCACTGTAAGATAGGGGTATAATCATTTCTTCTTAATATATGTAAGACCCAAAAGGAAGCTTCAGAGACTTTATAAAGTATATACATTCTTGATCAGCGCGAAATTCTGAGTTGAATTTAGCCATATCTGTCCGGCTGTGTGGTGTTTGTTGTTGGCACTCTCCTGGTCGCAATAATTAAGATATCCACTACAAATTTAGTAGAAACATTGGAAATTTTTACACGCAGGTTGGTATTGAAAATGGCCCAAATTGGTCAGAGCTGATACCTGCAGTAGAGCATAAAGTGAATGCCCCTCCATTGTTTTTAACAAAAATTTATGGGTTTTTACTCGTTACTGAGAAATTATAAAAGTTTGAAAGCTGAAATTTTCTACATTTACTCTACGAAACACACTACTCTTTACGTGCAAAAGTGGAAAAAATTGTCCATCCACACATAAAGTTACATGTGGGTAAATTATCTTTTTTTTCTCACTTTTTTGAGGTTTAATGCTTATCTGTCGTAAGGCAAACAAGACAGAATATTTAAAGCTATTTTGTACATATGTCAAATGAAAATATATTATCTGCCTAAAAATGGGTTCATTCTTAAATGAATTTGATAGATAGTGATCTGGTGGATTAATTTTTTCACAATAATGCCAGCGATATGGGTATCAAATAAAAGAGCTTGGAGAGTAGGATGTGAGAAGTATAATGGAGGGTATGCGAGATTCGACCCGCATCGAATGTTACTTTTTGAATTTTTTTTCTTTTTTTTTTTTTTTTCAAGAGAAGGTATATACAAAAGATTTTGTTGCAGTTGAACATAATATCCTCGTTGCATTTTGAACCTTCTATGGTGTTGTGGTAAAGCATAAATAAGCTCAATGCTTTGCAGCATTAATTTCTAAACTTGCAAACATTACTGATTTCAACCTTATTGAACTACAATTCGATGATGCCGAGCAGAAATATTCTTTTGTTGGAACGCTTTCAAAGAACA
Source organism: Glossina austeni (assembly GCA_000688735.1). Taxonomy (NCBI): domain Eukaryota; kingdom Metazoa; phylum Arthropoda; class Insecta; order Diptera; family Glossinidae; genus Glossina; species Glossina austeni. The sequence continues at coordinate 20,351 of KK503227.1, read as the reverse complement.
GTCATCTAAATACAAATATGAAACAATATAAGATTTAGTGTTCGTCAACGTGTCATTACTTCTTTCAATAGTTTAGTAAATTTCTGCAAATATTTCTTTATATTAACTATTTATGTAATCAAATAGATGTAAAATGTTAATGTTCTCGCTTTCAAAGTATAGCAAAATAAAAATGAATGTATGTTCACCTCTAGTTATTTTCGTTGATTTGGCGAATAAACAATGTTTACTTGTTGTCCTAAATATAATGTGAATGAACCTTTGGAAGTTCAAGCTAAAATAATAAAAGAAAGTTAAATACTATAGCAAAATAGTAACGTTGATGGGGGCGAAATGAGACCACATAATGAAATCATGCAGAAAAGTAAAAGAAACTAACATGCTCAGCATTGTATTGAGAAACAGCAAAGAAGCAAGACGATTTCGTACAAACATAAACAAAAAGGTAGCAGTCAATATTGCAGGAAAACATATATTTAATGCATGAAAAGGGAATTTGAGCAAAAATAAATTAGGAACACAAATAATGCTTTACTTAAAATTCACAGATTGTTAAATGAGGAAGCAAACAAAAAAAATTTGAAACTTAATATGTCGAACATAAATATATTCTTTTTCGTGTATTAAAGCCAACCTGACGGCATCCACTTTTACCCCAATTGTCTAAAGAAACTATAAACGCACGTATAAAGAATTTTCACTAAAGTGAGGAATTTTCTTTATATTTTCACTAATTTCAACCAAAATTTATTAATTTCTTGTTAATATTGAATTTTAAAATTAAAAATTTCTTTAAAAATGTTCAATGTCCATAATAAATATTAAGCATCACTTTATTGCAACTTTCTGAACTTGTTAGCAAAGAGATAGCACTTAGTTTGCGTTTAAAATTATTTTAGTTTATTATTTTAGATTCTAAATAAAATTCATTAAATTTTCATTTAGTTTATCATTTTAGATCTTATTTTATTTATTTGTATTATCTATGAAAATGAATATTGCGTTAAATGAAAACAATTTGTGCTTTTCTTTTGTTTCTTTCAACTTAACCACATTTTTTTATTTACCCCTTACTCAAATTTCACTATTTGTATGTAATAACACTAATGCAGCGTTGCATTTTATGTTGCTAATATCCAACGATACAAAATAAACTAAGAAAGAATGATACAACAAAGAGAGCAAAGAAAACTTTTCCAACGCAACATTTGCAAATTTACCGAAATGTAAACAAAACTAAACAGATTTACACAAAGTTTCTAGCAAAGGCAAAAAGCAATCAAAACACAAAAAAAAATCAAAACATGCAATGCGCTCATTTTACAAGTAACATCATACAAATAAAGGAAAAATCACCTCCAGTACTAGAAAAAACTATAATTATCTTCTTTACAATTCTTTTTTTTTTTTTCCTTAATTTCTCCTTTTTCTATATTTCACTTGTTCGCCGTCTTTTTTACAAACTTTTCGTCTTCTTTTTTTTTTCTTTGTACAATTAAAATCAAATATTTAATAACTTTAAGTAAAAGTAAAAGTTATTCTTAATCAACTTGAAGAAACACTTAATACATTACACTTTTAAAACTTATTTTTAAATTAATTTTGCCTGCAAATTGAAGAAAACTCGTTCCTTTCTTCTCAATTCTTTCTTTCGGAATACAGAGTTACCAAAGTTACGAAATATTTCAAAAGACTGTCAAATTCATCACATAGAAATACAATAATAATTTAAAAAACGGGGATGTTTAAGTACATTGAACCGTATTCTTACAAAGTTTTTAAATATTAACAGTTAGCAACGAATACATTGTATAAAAAATCTTTTGAAGCATTAAAATATTTCTCTCTGTGAAGTTCAAAAAAGACTCACGCACACAACTAATTAAAAAAAATTTTTGATATGAGTTTCTCTAAGTTTATGTTTACAACTTAACACTTTTCTTCTTTCTAATTGGATTCGATTCTTGCCGAAATATGGTGAAGTGTTTAATTGCATATTGACACACTCAGGTAATTTTGGGCAACTCTTATAAATTGGCGACGTAATAGATGAGCTTCTTATAAATTGGCGACTTAAGAGATGAGCTTCTCATAAATTGACGTCTTAAGAGGTGAGCTTCTTATAAATTGAGGTCTTAAGAGATGAGCTTTGTAAAAATTGGGTACTTAAGAGAACTTTCGAGGTATTTTTTTATTATTCTGCATCTCTCTCTATATCTCAGTATTTCCATATAGGTCTCTGTAAAGAAATAAAGCAATTCTTTCGTTCATTCGCCACTAGCAAGAGTACAGAAACAGTTGTGCATTAATTCTGAAAATTTAGTTGTCAGTTTTTTTTTTCGTGTGATTGGGGAAATGTCTAAAAAGTGAATTATACACTAATAGTTATTTTTTTAATGAGCGGTATACATGAGCTGTTATAATGCGAAATGGGGTTAAGTGATTGATGTTACATCTTTTTATTATTATTATTATTATTATTATTATTTTTTGTTTTAGGATTGTACAATGGGTCGGACGTACTTATACAAATCGCGGAATATATTTTCTGCATAGCTTTTAGAAGCACCTTAGTATTCGGTAAAATTTGACTGCTGGTCAGTTTAAAGTGTTGTGTAGTGTTGCAAAAAATCTTTGTGAATTTACATGTTTTAGAGCCAACTGCGTTTTTTGAAGCCATCCAACTTAATATCCAAAATAGCACAGTAAGAGAAAGCGGCTGAAGGTATGTAATGATTTTTTGGCGGACTGCTTTTTTCAAACTTTAGATTCTCATTGGGCATTTCTTCTTGTTATGTTTTAAGTTTCGCGATGCTATCCTCTATGTTTAACAGAGATCTGACCTTAATTTTCAATGTTTAACAGAGGTCTGACCTTTTTTTAACCTTTAACAGAAACTTATTCAATCTATGTGATTAATTTTGTATTCTTTTTGTTCATTCAAAGCGTTGCCATTTATTAAGAGCAACTGTGTTTTTTGTCCTTTCACCACACAAGTGGTGGATACGATAGAGGGGGAAGAAGAACTGACTGACGTGCAAATGGGAGACTTCAAGTAAGATCCCAAATATATTTTAAAGAATATATTTTGCATTATCGCTTCAATCCTTATATGGAGGTTATGTGTTATGTCCCTAGTACTGTTTACAGTCATCGCTTTCTGAAGAATAATCTACTACACGGACAGCAAATTTAGCTATAATTTTACATAAAAATGGGAAATATTCAAATTATTATTTGCGTTTAGGTTTCTGTAGATAAAAGAAGAGACTTTTTTACCTAAAGATATTAATTATTATTTCTTTTGTTATTTATTGCTTTTACGAATTTATTAAAGTTTTCCAATAACATATAGATCTTGTATTATTTTTACAATTTAAATAAAACTACGCGCGGGACAAATGCAAACAAAAATTCGAATTTGCAACAACAACTATATGCGTTACTAGTGGCGTTAAAAAATTGTTTATCCTCGAAGCCACATCAGGTGGTTGGATTGGCAACGTCAATCGGCAAGACACATGCGATATAGGTTTAAAGGAAATGATCCTTGCCCTTTCCGATCTTTGATTAGACGAACTGTTCATTTAGATTTATTGTTGTACAACGCGCAAAACATAGGGCAAAGTTAGATGTTATTCCTCCCAAAAATGTTGGCATTTTCGTATGTAAACCTCGATACCTTCCAGTTTTTAAAGGTTCTCGAACACAATTGAATGTATAACCGTATAATGCTCTCAAATCAATAAACCCAAGAGAACTTTAGAATGGCGTGAATTATTTTTATGTATGAAAGATGAGCGTTTTTAGAGTACAGTTGGTTTCTCCTTGAGAACCTACTAGCATGTAAATAAGAAATTATTGGATTATAGAATACGAAAAGTTAAGCATAAGAAATTCAAAAGATTTTATAATCAAGTGTATGTCTTTATATAAAATATATATATATAAATATTTTTTTTTTTTGGAAGGGGAGATGGATTAGGCCTGTATGTATCGATTTAGACCCATAATCCAATATCATAAAAAGCGACGCGTAGGTGATAAGAATCCGATTTAAGGTATGTGAGTAACACGGTTTTTAGACCGATGTTTTTAATTTAAAAGGTTTTTTTTTTTTTTTTTTTTTTGAACGAGCGACGTTATGCACCACAATCATTTCCAACGTCTTCAGTGCGGTGTGGTTCGGTCGGAATTCCGGCAGACATAAAATATATATATACAACAATAATTTTAATGTTATCTATATAGGAATATATATAACAATTGTGAACTTACAAATTTTGAAGAAGGGAAAAAGCAAACTGCTTCTGACATCTGATGTTTTCTTCATAGTTATATTTATTTAAGTATAACGAGCATGCTTCCTGCAAGGAATTATCTCTTACTCAAGTAATACGTATTTACATTATCATACATATTATTATACACATGTGTATATATATGTGGAGCACATATAAGTCACTCTTTTGGTTTTGTTATTCCTTCCTTCCTTCAATATATATATATAATGGCGACACTGAATTTGGAAGCATCTGAGAAAATTAAATGAGCGGGTCTGAATGGCCGCACTGAGTTTGGAAGCATCTGAGAAAACTTATAAAAATTATATACGTGTTTAGATACACTTGCTTTAAGCTTTTCAATTATTCTAATTACTTGATTTCTGCGCAAATGAATTTGTGCTGAAGGTAACCTATTCCAAATTTAATTTGTTTTCTTTAAAACCCATATAGTGTAATATAATTGATTCATTAAAAATTCGCAAAGAAAATTTGCAATGATGTTATTTCTCTAAATTAAGTTCAATTTTTTCCATTTAATTTGTACGGGATGTTGTTTGAAAAGAAGGACTGAAGGTCTCTTAAATTTTTATGCGCACTTTTTCGCTGAAAAATTGTATTAATTTACAAAAATTCCTGCTCACGTTTACTGTTATATTCATTCTACTCTGAGAGTAAAATTTTCTTTGTGTATATGTGTAGAAAAATCTTGTAGCTTTCAAATTTGAGCTTGCACGCGCTTTCATGCGCATTCTAGATTTTTTCGCTCTCTTGTTCTCTTGCATTTGTTTTGCCACTTGAATAAATTGCACAACAACAATTCAGGCAATCTTCGTAAATACTTTCAAAAGTAAACAAAGTGTCCCAGTAACATCGACAGCATGTACGCATGTAAAACAGCGTGAATGTAGAAGTAATGTACGAATAACTCCATAATTCAGATAGAAAAATAATCTAATAATTCATTTATTCATTCATTAGTTGAGAATGTTATCGAAAATAGACCGTTTGTCTACAATTGGACATATCGCGGATTTTGAAGGTATTTCATAGAAATGTCTTACCTCAAGGACGAAGTCTAGTAAAAAAAAAATAAAAATCTTCTTATAAAAAATATGAGAAAAAAATTTCGACGGTACAAAAGTAATTTTTTTCTTTTAAATAAAATCATTTTTAATTTTTTGTATTAGAATTTTTTAATTTATTTTCTTTATATTTAATTGTGCATAAATTTTAAGTTGTTAATGTCTAATAATATTTGCCTGCATATTTATACATATATATATATATATATATATATAAATATATAATTACTTTCAGTTTATCATCGTAATAAAATTTTCAAAAAAAAAAAAAATAAATTTTATATATAAACATATGTAAAAATAATTAACAATATTGAATGAAATTTTGAAAAACTTGCAAAAAGAATCCTTGATTATTTTATAATTAACATGATTTTTTTCTTTTTTTTTACATAAAAAATGAATTTCATTCAAAAATCTGGTGTATGCAATCAATTGAATATTAAAAAAAGAACACGGAATTTATATTTAAACTCCTTTTTTTTTATTTACATGAGAAACTAAAAAAAACAAAAAAAAAAAAAACACCTATGTATCCGAATATATAAAGTAGAAAAAAAGTACTTTACAAGCACTTAATTAAGTGTACTTTCCTCCTAATAATAACCATTAAAGTTCAATGATATCTTCTTCTTCTTCTTCTTTCTTTCTTTTTGTTTTTCATAAAAAAATGCCAACTACCAATACTGGGCTCTTCTTATACCGAGTGCTTATAATTTTTGCTACTGTACATATTGTAAACATATATAAAAACTGTATACACTTAATCGACTATAAACATTAAGCTATTAAAAAAAAAAAAAAAGTTCGTTAAAATTCCATTTCTTGGAATTGATTAATTAAATTTAATTTCTTTTTATATCCTACGCGTAGAGTGCCTTCACATCAATATTTTGATGGCGGCCTGTGTCGTATTGTCTTTAGACTCCAAATTCGTCCATTAAAAACTGTTCCATGAACAGATCGGCCTCGTGCTAGTTAGAATTTTCGGCAAATTCGTTAAGAGAAATGGTCATTCGCTCTTCATCATCTCCGCTGTCATCTTCATACATATCTTCACCGTACTCATCTTCACAGTCATCTTCCTCACAATAGCTATCTGCTTGGTCAACAGCATTGTCTTGCATATTACCAGCCGATGAATTGGTGTCCATTTTCATGTTTCCTATACCAGCATTCGGGTCATTTGAGGACATTGCATTCGAATTCAATACACTTCCATCGCTACCCGTTGATCCTAAAACGGCTGTTGTTGTTGTTGTAGTTGCATTAACATTGCCACCGGTACGTGCTGCCGTTGCGTCCTGCGCTTCTTGTTTAATAATTTCCTGAGTTTCTTGCTTGATATGTTCAACTTCGACTAATTGGAGGGGTGAACGGGCTTTTAGATGAGTTTTAATATGTTTTGAAAGATGATCGCTTCTCATAAATTTCTTGTCGCATTGTGGACATTGAAATTTCTTTTCGCCTGTATGAGTTCTTCGATGTCGCTGCAATTCGTCTGAACGTGTAAACCTCTTACCGCAGAAAAGCCATGAACATACGAAAGGTCTTTCGCCCGTATGCCATCTTAGATGAGCTCGTAAATGAGACGTTTTGCCGTAGACTTTGTTACATCCCTTTATGTGGCACACATGCTGTTTCTTCCGGTTGTGATTTTTCTCGCCATCTGTACAATTGGGACAGGTACAGGCTACCCGCTTCAGACGCGGCTTAATGCCGAGAGCACCCGGCTCATTTAAATTAATGTTAACATTAACCGACGTTTGTGGCGGTGGTGGCGGCAAGGTCATTAGGTTAGACGTATTTTGTTGTTGTTGTTGCTGTTGTTGCTGTTGCCCTGCTGAAACAGAAGACAACTGCAAGCCACCTGAGTTATTGCTATTGTTGGCCGTGTTATTTGTAGTCGTTGTTGCTATAGTGATTTGCGTAGCCCCAGATCCGCTAGTCATAGTAGTGGTTGACGCACTGCTTGGTGGTACGGCTGTCAATGCTTGTGTGGTACCTTGTGGCTTTATCATCGTGGTGCGAGCGTTTGTTAAACCATATTGCGGAGCAGATGGTTGATGTTGTGGCAGGACGGGTGTTATTTGCAATGATGCCGGTATACTTACTGGTATGGCCAATTCTTCTAAACTAGCTAGAACTTGTTGTTGCTGATGTTGTTGCTGTAGTTGTTGTAAAGTGGTTTGTTGCTGTTGGCTTTGCTGCTGCTGTTGCTGTGATATCTGTAAGAAATTCGTGGTTTTAAAAGGAGATTTTCGTTTGATTAAGGCTTTGACCTCTAATCACCTGTGTCACTGTTGCTGCGGTTTGCGGCATAAGCCATTTAATTTGCGTTGTAGCGGCCCCACTACTGTGGCTATCTGGTGGTTCTTGTTTTATATTAGCCGTTGTCGTTGTCACGTTTGCCAATAAGGTTTGCGCCATTTGTGTCGGGGATTGCGGCTCTTGTTTGGGTTGCAAATTATTAGCCTGCTGATTATTGCTTACGGCGCTTTCAGAGGTTTGCAGCTGTAAAGGTTGAGAACATGTAACGGAAGTTACGTTGGTGCTACTGACATTCGCTTGTGATTGTGAGGAGGATGTTGAATGAGGTTGCGTTTGGGCCGCTGCTGTCGCTGCCGTCGCAGGAACGGAAACATTTGATGTTTGTTGTTGTTGTTGTGACTGCGTTTGAGCCGCTGATGGAGTAGTGCTGGATTGCGTTGGCGCAGCCGCAAGAACTTGCTGCAAGCTCCCTAATTGCAAATTTGGCGGCAAGTGTGATGCTTGAATAATTTGAACTTGCCCTATACCCGGGATATTTTGTATGGGCAGAGCTTGCAATCCTGGAATTTGTTGCAGTTGTATAAGGTTATGAGCAGGTTGTACCTGCGTGTTGGTGGGCGGGGGAGGGGGTCTTTGTAGTTGCTGTAATTGTTGTGCGGGTATTACGGTAACCTGTTGACCTTGAGCGTTGGTTATGGTTATCGGTTGATTGGTGGGTATTTGCGCGCCAGATTCGTTTGCCGCATTAATCGCCTGTATAATCTGTTGCTGTTGCTGCTGTAATTGTTGCTGCAATTGCTGTTGTTGCTGCTGAGCTTGTTGTTGCGCGGCCACCGCCTGCTGCTGAGCTACAACTTGTTGTTGGTGTTGTTGTTGCTGTTGCTGAACAGCAGCCTGTTGTTGAGCAGTGTTTTGTATTTGTATAATGTTAGCATTAGCAGGGATTTGCTGATACGGACCTAATGCATTCAACGGAGCTAATTGCACCTGCTGTATTTGACCATTTGGTGTAACAATTTGTGCAATTTGGGTGAACTGTGGTATTATTTGGGGCATGGGAAGTGGTTGAGCTGATAATAAATTAGCAGTCGGCATACCACCTGGGGTACCCAATTGTTGTACAGGCACATGAACTGTTTGATAAATGGTCTGACCTCCTACACCAGTCTGTATAGGCACTTGTACAGCTACCGTCGTTTGCTGCAATGTGGACTGTTGTGGAACCGTTTGTGTTTGCTGGATGGAATGGGGAAATTGCACAATTTGTTGTAGTTGAGTAGGGCCACTTGCCGAGCCCGGTCCTGAGGGACGTATTTGTATATTTTGCAAGGTTTGACCATTTTCCAGTTTAATGGCTGCGCCACTAGCTAGTAGTGGATGATTTAAGTTACCCAGTAAACCGTTAGCAGCTGCCACCGAAGTCGGTATTTGTATATTTGTTCCTGGAATGGTTATGGATGCGGGTAAATTGGCAGTGGTGACACTAGTTGCGGTTGAACCATTTCCAGAATTTGAATTAATCGACGGCGTCGACGAAGTAGTAGCAACTGTTGTACCTGATTGAGAAACACTAGCACTATTGTTGCCATCTGCTGCGTTCGCGTTTTGTTGCATCTGCATTTGATTTTGCTGTTGTTGTTGCTGGTGCTGTTGTTGCTGTAACAATTGCTGCAATTGCTGTTGTTGTTGAAATTGTTGTTGTTGAGAACTTGCAGTCGCAACTGGTATTTGTATATTTGTCCCTGGTATGGTAAATAACGTTTGTTCCGTTCCATTGAAACTAGTCGGTAGTTGCACAGTTTGCCCTAATCCTTGTATAAATTGTGCAGCCGGTTGCAATTGCACAGCGGTAGGTCCAGTAGTTGCCTGTGGTGCTCGTACAATTTGACCGTTGGGCGTTATATACGCTTGCTGTCCATTAATACTCACCGGTTGAGCTGTAGTTAGTTGCGCATTAAGATTCGGTATAAATATTGCCTCTTGCCCATCAATATTTACTGTTTGCATAGGCTGCACAATTTGAAACATATTTTGTGGCAATTGCTGAGCTTGCTGATTGGCAGCTTGGGCTGTTGCTGCTTGCACAAATTGTTGTGGCAATTGTTGCAAATTAATAATCTGAGACAAAGGTATTTGATTTGCTTGACTTGCAGCATTTATTACATTTGCAGCCGTAGTGGATGGTTGGACAAATGTGCCTTTTATGGGTGTAGATATACTAGTCGATTGTGATTGCTGTTGTTGCTGCTGCTGAACTTGTTGTCCTGTCTGTGAAGCGGCTGTGGAGGCCGTTGTTGACCCTGCCGGATTGGCGGTAGCACTTTTGTATTGCATCATTTTCAAAATTTGTTTCTCACACAATCTTCAAATATTTCCTTTTTGCTTTAAAAATCTAATTCGGTTTGCTTTTTCTTCATTCGAGCAATGTATCTTTCAATGTTAAGAAATTTTGCACTCTTTATGTATTCCTACCCACCCTTTTGCAATACAATTTTCTCCCGTTCATTTCATTGTGAAAGCGGCCGTACATGAACATCGTTTGCACATTATTACGTTTCGATACATTTTCTTGCTTATGCTCACATTATTTTAAATAATTGCTAGATAAAATTTAATCTAAAATTAATAGATTTTCTTCATTTATTATTATTATTCTTACAAAAATCAATTTATATTTAATTAGCAAAGTGAATATAATTTACTTGTTTTACTAAAACGCGGCCATCTTTGTGAAAAATGGTGCAACTAATAAATTGTCAAATAAAATGAAAAGTGCTGTCAAATTTAAAAAATTATTGCACATACTTTGCACATACATAGTTAAAGATTTTTCCTTGCTTGAATGCGAAAATAAACGCAAAATTTATTTATAATAATTTTTTAGGAAGATGTGATTAAATTAATATTCATTAATATGTGATTCAATAGAAACGCCTTTGCCAACAACGTCTGATATGCTATAAAAACTATAGATAGATAACGGAAATATCAAAATCTGGGATGTTAAAAAGAATTTTAAAAAATGCAAAATTTTTATAAAGAATACGCAATAATAATACATTAACGAGCTTTTGCCCGTTACAAAAACAATCGGGCTTGGACTTTGAAAAGCGTTAGCAAGCAATAAAATTTTGTATTTAATAAGTTACAGTAAATAAATATATATGCATCACTGGTCGAAATGAACGAATGCTTTTAATCTCGTTGCTCGTGAGCTTATTAGATTCAATTTTTGAAAATTCAGAAATTGAAATTTTTCTTTTCAAAAAATCAAAGGCATTATAAAAAATTAGCTTTATCAAAAGCTTCCATTTGATTGTCATTAGAGAAAAGCACCAATCAAAATATAAAGCTTTTTATTATTTATTTTCTCTCTTAGTTACAAAACTTTATAGCCATTTTTACGAATAAAGCTTTCGTTTTTCATTAGACTCGTCACATCCTAAGACAAACCAAGAACATTTTTTAGCTTCAATCCTTTTATATGATCCCTTTTACATGATACCAGGGGACGCTTTTATCGAAAAACATCTGTTTAATAAGAAATATTATCTTTTATTGATGTTGAAAAAACCACTTGAGAAGACGTTAGCTTGAGAAAGAAAAAAAAGGAACAGCGAATACGCTGCAAGAAATGCAATTTTCGAAGAAGCTTCTCGTGTAGACAAACCATCGTTTAGGATTTTTTTGTGCAAATAAATGATAAAAATTAGTTAAATTGAGTTTTTCATGTAAAAAACAATAGTTTTACTTATAATATTTAAGAATTAAAATTGATATAACATCTAAAAGAGGAAGATTTTATTTAATTCTTTTATTTTCTGTTATTTTCGGTCTTCATTCTGTAAAGCAACTGTTGTCGCTGATTACGGCTGCCCCTCCGTCGCAGAATTCAAGTGCGGTTGAATCGACTATTGTCCACTCATTATCATGTATGTTACAACGTTCAACTTTTCCCCCGCCTATTATATAAATATCATCTGACATCATTACCGTCGCGCGTTGTCTTAGCTGGGAGGGCATAGAAGGCATCGGTTTCCACTTATGTGTTCGTACGTCAAAGCGTTCACATTTCGACCCAATGCGAAACAAGGAATAATCGTAAGAGAGCAGTTCAAATTCTACTTGCCGATCTCTTGAGGCTTTACCCAAATTATTCCATCGGCCTTCTCTCGGATCGAAACGCATTAAACGAGTCTCACTCTCCCCATACTGTAAATGCTATTTCCTGCGACTGCTACGCGGTTGCCATTAACATATGTTACAGGGCTACTTGCGCACTTGGTTCTTACATTGGTTTCAGGATCATAACTCTCTACACTTGAAATCTGATTTCCGCCAACAACGTAGATACGATCGTTGTAAGTGCATATTCCAAAGTTTCTGCGGGCAGTACTCATAGGTGAAATGTAATTCCATTGGGATTTCAATATCGAAGCCTTTTTAATGAATGATTCTTGTTTCCTTAGCGAAAGCAAAAGTTTTGTTACATGCAACTTCATGTCGTAACTCACGGCCACTTTTGAAGCAGTTTGTTGGCGTTCCTATCTGTTCTCGATAGAATATATTTTAATTCTATCGAAGTTTGTTGCGTCTGTTGAAAATCTATTTCATTTTTTGTGAAACATTAAAAACTAGTGATTTAAATGCAAGTGTTTTTCGTTCGAATTCCCACCCACCACCCACCGATTTCTATACATTCTCCTCCCACACCACCTCGTACATCACCCATTGCATTGCTATAAAACATATGTTTTCATATAACACACTTGACAATTTACATATTATCAATATATGTGGGCGTGTGTGTGTGTGGTAGGGTTATTTGTCAAATTACCATATAGTAGTAATCACTTTTTGTAATGCTTTTAGAAATTTATTTCGTATATTATTGGAACTCATTTTGCATTCCGTCCATACATCCACGTTTCTAAAGAAACATCTTATGACTCCTAAATATTACATTCTCATATAAATTTTTCCAATAAGAAAAAGCAAAAACGATATTAACTTCACACATATATATCTTTTTTTGTATATCTGTAACTATTTGGAAATAGTTCCCGTGCGAATAGTTTGTTCACCTAATTTTCTCTCTCTAATAATCTCTTTTTGTAATGCTTTTAGAAATTTATTTCGTATATTATTGGAACTCATTTTACATTCCGTCCATACGTCCATGTTTCTAAAGAAACATCTTATATCTCTTAAATATTACATTCTCATATAAATTTTTCCAATAAGAAGAAGCAAAAACGATATTAATTACACTTATATATCTTTTTTTGTATATCTGTAACTATTTGGAAATAGTTCCCGTGCGAATTGTTTGTTCACCTAATTTTCTCTCTCTAATAATCTCTTTTTGTAATGCTTTCAGAAATTTGTTTCGTATATTATTGCAACTCTGTATTGTATTAATTTTACATTCCGTCCATACGTCCACGTTTCTAAAGAAACATCTTATATCTCTTAAATATTACATTCTCATATAAATTTTTCCAATAAGAAGAAGCAAAAACGATATTAACTACATTTATATATCTTTTTTTGTATATCTGTAACTATTTGGATGTAGTTCCCGTGCGAATTGTTTGTTCACCTAATTTTCGATTTTCATATTTTATTGTCAAAAAATATGAAAATTGAAAAGTTAATTTTGCCTTTTTATCTAAAAGTTAAAGTTTTTATTAAAAATAACTTTAACGCTGGAATAACGAAAAAGCACAGTCTCCATAACTTACTTGGAACCAAAGTATTTCTACGTTTCCTTTTTAACGTATTATCCTTGGCTTCTTCAATTTTAATAACAAGCAAAAAATGCTTGCTTTTCAGGCGAGCCATGACTGAAGGACGATTTGCAGTTAATTGTTTTTCCCCAATTTCATCCAAAATTTCAAATTTGGTTTTTGAATATTTTGGATTATTATGCTCAAGTGGAAATTGCATTAAATATTCAAAAGGCAATGCTAACGAGTACGAGTAAATTGTAGTAAAGAAAACGTAGAAAAGAAAAATATGAAGGAGAAAAGAAGCATAACATGTCACATAAGAAAGTGTACATTATGTATATATATAAAGATAGCAATTCATGTAAAAAATAAAATGCATACCACGAAGCAAAGATGAAATGGCCTAAAATGACAAGAACAGTTAAAAGGGATATTAAGTGTCAAAGACAGGCGCATAAGTTTATAAGCCTTAGTTTCTTACACTACATTACACCACTATTGCAATATCTACTCATACGTATGTATGTATTTACTACAGATACTATATATCTATACAGAACCTAAAGTAGGTAGTAAAGAAGGCAACAAACACTACATGAAATTGCCTTTAAATGAATAAAAAAAAAAAAAAAAAAAAAAAAAAAAAAAGAAGAAGAAGAAGAAAAAAGAAAAACTAAAGT
>KK503226.1:1489-23955 GCA_000688735.1 Glossina austeni | reverse complement strand
GCTCTCAAGTATTCCAAGCTTTCAAGTCTATATAGTTCGCAACTTTAACAATTTTACAGCTTTTATAATTTTATAGCTTTGTAGCTTTCAAGCTTTGCAAGCTTTTAATTTTTTCAATTTGTCACACAAATAGTTTGCAAGCTTTTGCATTTTTTGAGCTTCTAAAGCTTTTCGGCTTAGTACTTTTAAAATTTTACATCAACTTTTTTCTATTTTCTATTAGAAGTTTTTAATAAAAATTAATTGCAAGCCAAACTACTGTAGTACTGTCACTTGAGTTGTTTGTTGAGAGTAAAGTGGCCAACCAGCCATATGCTGTATATCGTCTACCAGTAAACTTCCTCAAGTTGTATAAATGTATTCAACATTAAACACGTTTGTGTGCATGTTTCCATTGTGCATACAGACACCATATAAATGTACGTAATTTTAATCATAGTCATCCTTGTTGGTTGTGTCGTTCTTTCATAATTGTTGTTGTATAAGTATTTACCCCATTTTTTTTTTTTTTTTAACACACATACATGTTTTTTCTCTCCACATTTTTCTTCTTCTGCGTCTCTGTTTTTTTTTTTCTTCTTTCCTTTACGACTTGGAGCAGCAGCAGCAGATGTAGTTACCGCCAGCGCAGCGACAGCACGCTCCATTTTTAAAAATTTTGCAGAGCGAATTTTTTTTTTGTTTTGTTTTTGTTGCTGTTTTCTTTTTTTTTTGTTTTTGTTTTTGTTTTTGGTTTTGAATTATCCACCTCCTTGACCTCCATGCCAAACAGCGTCGTTACATCTTTATAGATTTGAAGTAATCGTTGTTTGTGTGTAGAGTGTAGACGTTGAATATACTATTATACCGATTGTGTGTGTGTGTGTGTGTGTGTGTGTGTGCGCGCGCGGTGAAGTAATAGTTGTGCGGCGATGTTCATAACTTTGAAGGTGTGTGCATACATACATATATAAATAAATATATATGTACATGTATGCATGCATACAGTGTGTACAGTGAATTTAGTTCTCAATTTACGTCTGCTCTGAGCCTTGTTGTGTGTGGATTTTTTCGCTCTTGTTGTTCGTTCGTCTTCTGCTTCTTTGGTTACCACGCTAAAGAGATAGTATTTCAAAGTTGCTTTGGGTTTTATTGCGTATAGTGTATAGTGAGTAAAGTTGTTATGCACGACGGTTTTTCTTTTCTTGTGTGTTCTTTTTAGTTTTTATGTGCATTTTTTTCTTGTTTTTGTATTTCTGTGTATGCGTTTTTTGCGGTGTTATTCTTAACCACATACGCGAATTTCTTTGCCAACATTGACTTTTACTAATACTCTCCCGGCGTTTTCCCGGCGACCAGCGCGCAACTATCTTAATAACACTAGTAGTTGAAAGAACATTTACAAATATCTGTTAAGAGAATCAAAGCGATTTCGCTATTCGCGTAACAGCTCCGTTTGATAATCATGTCGTGTTTTATTTTGTCGCTTCGCTTTAAAAAAGATGATGAAATGGTTCCTGTGTCATGAAGAATGAGTCTTCTTTTATGACGGCAATTCAAACACCACAGGCTTCTGCAACCGAAATGTCTGTGCGTAAAATTAGTGGCTTCATGTGTGCTTATACATATATATATATGTATATATATATACATATATATTTGTATATATGTATATATGTATATATTTGTATATATGTATATATGTATATATGTTTGAATAAATATTCGTATCTAAATTTATTTTGATTTTTGAGATGCGTTCTGCATACATATATGTATTTACTACTGCAAAATTTTCCAATCAAACAAATGCTTGTGTAATACCGAGAAAAAAAAAACAACTTTTTTTTTTTTGTTTGCTAATTCATTATAACTTTGCGGCGGCAGTTGTTGTTTGTGTTGTAAAATTTTTTTTTGAGAAGTTTGAGGGAGTTATTTTTGTTGTTGCTTTTGGTGTGCGACAGCTGCCTTTGGCTTGCTAGCTTAGATAGCCGGACTTTGGAATAGCATTTGCCAACTGCTTGCTATCGTTTTGTTTAGAAGTCATGTGTGCGAACTGGTTTTCCTTCTTAGTGTTATATTGTTTGCTCTTGTTTTGTTTGTGCTTCTCTTTTATAAATGTTTGTTAGGTATGCGGGAGTTATTATAAAATTATGTGGGTTTTGTGTTGAAATTTATCAAAAGCGAGAGAAAAAGGAAAAATAAGTGGAAGTTTTTTTTTTCGTTTTTTTTTTTTTTTAATATGAAAAATAATATTTTTACAATGAAAAACACCGGGAGAATACCCTATAAATGTTATTTAGGGTACTTAGATAATTTAGTTGCAATCGTTACACTTGCTTCACTTTGTTTTTGTAATAGAGCAAAATTCGTGATGAGAGTTTGAGAGACAGATCTTTTGATTTTTTAACGGACGGATGGAGGGAAAAAACTCGATAATATAGTCTTGCCAGCAATGGTAGATTGCATGCTGATATTTGCCTTTAAGATGTGAATTTTCATGTAGTGATATTTATTACTGTCAAAAAAATATCGGGAATTTTCAATTAGACGACATATATGAATATTTTGCTGCAATATTTATTATTGTCAACAAAGTATCGGGAAGTTTCAATTAGACGGCAGGGTTAATATATGCATATTTTGCCGTAATGTTTATTGGTGTCAAAAAAATATCGGGAATTTTCAATAAGCCTGCAACCCCCATTATCATCAAAACATTTTTTTTCACCTATAATTCAATAAGAATTCAGCGATATTCACATAAATAACGTCAAAAAAGTAGTGGGAATTTTCGTGAAAAAATGTATATATTTTTTTTTATTAATTTCCAAACTTATATGTCACAATTTGATGAAGTGAACGTCTGATACTCAGGGGTATATTCTGGTGATCGGTCACACTGGCCATGCATCAGTTTGCACGAAGTTTGGTATTCCGAGGAAAAAGTCATAAGGAAAACCTCCGATATCATTTTTATTATAAAACAGGGTTTTTAAGTCCCGTAAATTGCGTAGAAAGAAATGTCTTGAGATTTGTGATACTTCTGTGATGTTTGTTGCTCAAAATACGGCCATTAATCTCGCAATACTTTTCATGCTGCCTTGAGTTTGTTTTCTTAGTTTTGCCTATTCGCGGGACAGTGAAGTGAACTCCGGTATAGGCAAAAGAAAAGAAAGCCATAGTGGCATGAACTGCATATACGTTGAGCACATTGTTCGATGTTTTGATCAGAAACTCCTCTAAAAGTGAAAGAATACTGAAATGGATTTTCCTCTGAAAGTGATAAAAACCTGATCTGTTTCATGCCATTTCGACTCTTAAACGTAACGCATTGCATTTTTATATCGAATTTATCTTGAGATATTTTGTTACTTACATCAACTTGCAGAGCTAAAGTTGACATTTTTGAATGTTGACTTCGGTCGTAGTTGTACTGAGTGCTCAGTTGGTAAAGACATAATATTTACCGTTTGTGCACACAACCTCTAGGCTACGGACGTTTCCCTACCTCATTCTTTGCGGTCTTCAATGGGGACAATTCCCTGAATGATTGTTCATAACTAAAACAGCTTCGAATTTATTATATTCCGCCATTCGAGAAAAGTCCCCGGATTCATGCAGGTATTAATTATGGAGTTAGCGGTACGTAAATAAAAAAGAGGAAAAATTAGGATGGCAAAGGGGGGCTCTTCACTGCTTTCTTGGGTTAGATGAAATTTCTTTCGGCGGATGGTGTTCAGGTTTAACTAGCATTAGACATGTTCTCAAGCTTCTCCAAGCCAACGACCTCTTTAAAATCTTTGCATCAATAGTAGATTTTGTTTTCGGTCGAATAGCATTTTTCGATATTTTCATCAATTTTCAACGCACCACATCTTTCATTGGAAGTATAGATTGGGAAGAAAATCCTTCCAATCGGTGGGTGCATCCTATATAGACAGAAGATGTAAATAAATTTACTCACGACCTGAAAAATGAACGCATTTTTAAAAACAAATGCCAAACTAGTGTTTTTTTTTGCTTTTTTTAAGTAGGTGTTGCCCCATACTCGCGATGGCCGAAAATATTCCGGGTACTTTTTTAACAGACGACACGCTCGAATAAGTAACGCTTTATATTGCTTGTGCAATGAAAAATATTATTATTTGCTTGTTTAACCTCAAATAAAAAAAATAAAAAGAAACCAGAGCAACTGGCTCTGCTATTGTGTTGCACGTAAGTGTATTACATTTTATAAAAATCGCTTATTGAATATAACCGAACTTTAATCAATCACTGCACAGTAGTACCAAAAGCAATAGTATTTGCATTTAATATTTTTTATTTTTTTTCTTTTATCCTTTCATTCATATTCTCTACAGTACGTCTCCATGCCATCGCACCATCGCTTTAGCAACAACCTTCACTTCATTACCATTGTTATTAGATTCAGTTATGTTAGCATTTTAACCGTTCAAGTCTGTGTAATGGTCTTCAAAAACTCCTCCGGACTGTCTGATTGTTTGTGTTTTGTATTTTTGTCAGTTTTCGTTTTTGTTGTTTATATATATATATATTTTTTTTATTTTTCTTCGAATATTTTCTCCATTCGCTTAATATTTCTCTCTGTTAATCCGTGGATTTCGTAATGCTGCCGTTGTTGTTGTCGTCGTTGTTGTTATTTTAACAATACCTTGAGAGTGAGTGGCGACTTTTCGTTACATACATGAACGTAATGTTGTCGTTTATGTTGGAGATTTTTTTCTGTAGAATTTTTCTCCATTTTTCTGCATTTTTTCAGTGGTTTCTTTTCCTTTTTTTTTTTTTTTGCTATTTTTTGCTTTTTTTTTATTCCAATTTTTTTCCAATTCTTCTGTTGTAAGGTTTCTTCTTTTGAGTTAAGTAAGGGTTGGTTGTCAAGTCGCCTATCCAAGCACATAGAGCATATTTAAATGCTACTTACGTCGTCTAATTCCCCTTTTACTCACACCTTCGACAACCAGCCGTCAAGTCAAGCCAAGCCGGTTACGCTATGCGATGTCATTTATAGCAAACATATGATATGCTATCATCACTGCCATCCCATCCCATCCATCCATACATACACCCAACCAACCATCTATCCATTTCTCATCATCAATGCGCCTTCCGCCCTTTACCATAAACATCTTTAGAATTTTCCGAATCGTTCACTAGAAGGGAGAGAAAGCCTTCTTATGGCAAAAGTTTGCTATTTTGTTTTTTTTTTTTCTTCTCTTCTTTCAAAATTTTTATTTTCTGTGCAGAAAAATTTTTTTCTTACCCATACATATACTCATACGTGTAAGCATGCATGCATATGTATTATGGTTGCTGCTGCTGTCGTGGTTCTTGTTGTTGTTGTCGTCGTCGTCGTCGTTGTTGTTTTTGTTGTTGTAATTTTTTTCCAGATATAAATCGTATTCTTTTCTCGTCAATTTTTTCGCGTTGTGTTAGAGTGAGAAAGCTTTAGCTGATAGTCGGGCTTGAGTTTAATTCTTTTCTTTCTTTCATTTTTTTTTTCACTTTAGTTCGCCTCGGTATGTTACTGTCGTTGTTCTTCTGGCAAACCGACTTTTTTTTTTCCCTCTCTGAGTTAATTCATTTCGTTGTTGTTGTAACATTTTTATTGTTTTTTTTTTCTTCTTTTGCTTGACCAAAGGAAACTCATTTCGTAAAAAGAGTCAGTCGCAAGAGTTGAAGAAGAAGAAATGAATCTGTAGTTATATATATGTATACGTATTTGTGTATGTGTGACTATCGCGTCATCATCAACATTGATCCAATAAAGCAAGTACACTACACTTGGTCTTGGGTTTCTGGCCATTATCGCCGTCATCGCCGCCGTTGTAGTCCGTTTATAATACTTGTTGTTGGACTCTTATGTCCACTTCTGTGGTAGTATTTTTCTATATATGCGCTTGCAGTGTTGTTGGTGCCTCGCTTGCTTGCTTGCTTGCTTGCTTGCTTGCTTGCTTGCTTGCTAGCTTGTTGTACGCTTTTTCCTTGCTCCCCTTTTTCTTTTCTTCTTCCACTCATCCATACTTTGCTGGTTTGGCACAGAGCGCACAGAACACAAAACTCTTGTTATGTATAATATCTTGTGTGCATATACAACAACACGAAGCAAACATTGTACATTCATATCTACATACAAATTGCTGTAGGTACGTGTTGTTGTTTTCTGTGGCATGCGAAAAAAAAGGGCGCAGTATTTTTTTCCAATTTCTTTTTTTTTTTTTTTCTGTTCTTTTAATCGTTAAGGTTTTATACAGTGGGCCGACGATCATTCAAATCGCATCGTTTTCTCTTTATGATTAAAATAAATAATCAAAAACGACCTCACTGCGTCGTTTGCTTTGCTTCGCTTATCAATTTACTTAGGCTTGCTTCAGTTTTATTGGAAGACCGAATTTTTGCTATTCAATTATTTTTTAGGTTTCATTTTCAGATCATTGTCATATTGGCCAATACTGGGATTGACGTTGATTTTATTAATCAAATCTTCTTGTTTTGAATCAACATAAGATGTGTTCTTAGATGTGTGGGCTTAGGCAGGCAAAAGAAAAAAAAGTTATTCGATGCATAAAAGTAAAGAAGTTCTGAAAAGAGGAAATGTGTTAAATGTCGTTTAAGCTTAAGGCGATTGCTGAATGAAATTCGAATTTTATTCTTTTCCAAATAATGGCTTGAGGTGGCTGGCATTAGTTGCCATAACTACAAAATGAGCTATAAGTGCGATTGTTCCCAAACATTTCATTCTATATTTATAAATGCAACTCTGTAAATTATGCTGCGGTATAGTGGAGTCGTGACTGCCATGTTCGCGGGTTCGAATGTCATTGTGGTTCGATCATACTTGGTCGTAGTTATAGTAAGTGCTTAGTCGGCACCCAACCTTTAGGCTACACTTTCTCCATCTCTTTCTCCTCTTCTTTTTGACTATTCTGAGGTAAGCTGCAGTGTCACGCAGTCATCCCCATTAAATTGGGGTAACCTGCAGCAACTTACTGCTCGCTGTACGTCTTTGTTGCCTTATCTAGTTCAAACGCGCTCAAATTATTAGCGATCGCAGTGAAAATGGTAGGGGAAATGACTTGAGTTTCTTTTTGGTCTTGGGTTCACTATTGTAATAGTGTAAGTGAGGACATCCCCATCAGTTTCCGTAGTGAGATAAGTCTGGAAAGAAAGAACTCAATGCCCAGCAGAATATCTCGATCTTCATGAGGTAGACGTTCTTGCTCACTAAGGCTCCGTTCTTGCATAAAAGGTACCAAAGTTACCTCTCTCTGCATAAAGCAAGCCATTCTGCGAGATTTGAAGACTGTGCGCCTATACTTAGTATTATTATATCTTTCCCACCTAAACTTTGGAACTCTAACTTCTATGATCAGTTCCGCCTTTAGCAAGTGAATATTTTCTTGTACATTATTATTACTCGCTTTTTTATTCTCTTGCTCTGTTAGACGGATGAGTTAACTTAAAAAGTTACTCACGACATTTATTTACGGTAATAAAAATTTAAAAAATTTTAAATTTATTTTTTTATTATAATAAAGATTTTATGGCTCTGGTTTCCTTTGTTAAGTTTTAGTTTTATTGTCAAGGAATTGCTTCTGATCTATGATTAACTTAACTTTCTCAAAAGTTTTTAACATCTTTTGTTTTTCAACTCATAGACTAATAAATCAAGGCACCTGTAACCATTCCTTCAGTTATTTTATTATATTTTACAAAACTTAGTTTTAATTTCTTTGAAAGAGAAACATTTCAATGCAACGTAACTCAACGAATTTTTATAAGTCATTTGTTCTCAATGCCTTTTTTCGGATAAGATTTCTATGCTGCATCTATGTGATATCACGGAGAGCTTACCCAATATAGCTTTTAATTTGAATTTTTGAAGGCTAGATTGTCTCCAGTACGTTCTTAACGTTTTCCAGCTTTTAGTGAATCCAAAATAATTGAAATAAACTTGAAGCACTTCTTCGGTGCTTAATAAATAAATAATAATTAGAATAAGTTTTCAGTGTTTCTCTGCTTTGCAAGCTAAAAGCTATCCAGGTAGCTCTTTAGTGCTTAATTGAAACTAATTCTGGAAAATTTGTGGTGCTTCAATGCTTGCTGAATTTAAACCGGGTCCGTTTTTTGTGTTGCAGTAAATCGTATCAGTTTTTGACTTCTTTTGTGCCTGATAAAATCATTGCAACATCGCATTTTCCAATATGATTTTAGTGCTTCTCATTTTTTAGCCTTGAGTGCTTTAGTGCTTAGTTCGGGTAAGGTTTTAATGTTTCTCTCCTTTTTAAATTTACAGCTATTGCGAGTAGGCTTTTAGTGTTTAAGTTTAAAGTAACTCTGGCAAATATTTAATGTGGGCACGTTCCTTCTATTTCAGTCTCAAACGAATTTAAAATAGTGGGGATTAGTCGTCAGATAACTATAGAGTAAATGCACAAAGCTTCAGTGGTTAGCAAAGTTAAGGTAATATCGTTACCTTTGTAGTGCTACGAGGCCTAGGCTAGCATCAAAGTCAAGTCAGAGTAAATTTTAAATAATCGGATTATGCCTTTAGCACTTCAGCGCTGCTTAGCAAATTGAAAATAACGTTTCAGTGCTTTACAGCAGATTTGAAGTATTTCGAGTAAACATTTAGTGTTTCAAGCCGATTGTAATTTATGATATTGTTACAGTTACCCAGCAATTTAATAAACAATCAACTTTAAAAAATGTCAACTTAAAGCCTAAGAATTGCATAAAACATTAGATTGACGCTAGAAGTCGTTTCGTAAAAGCTTTTCGGATATATTCAATGTCTCTCGATATTTTCTTTCAATTACATCGATTTTCAATCTTTCAAACATTGCCAAAGCTAGTTTCGTTATTTTTTTACTTTTCTCGATTCACTGTTGTTTTTAATTATCCAGAGATTATTAAGAAAGAAAGAGTTCGCAATACATCTTTGCATTTATATGTGTAGTTGGAGGATACGAAGATATCGGGCTGCCACTACAGATTACTGAAGAAGCACTTATATATATGTTAGCTGAAAAAAAGTTGAAAAGAGTTGCGTCCAAGCGCAAGCTTATAGCAATTTTTTCAGTGTTTGTTGTTTCTAAGTTTCAGTTTAGTTCGTTTTATAGTTTATTCGAAAGTGTCTCACCTCCTTACACTATTTAGTAGTAGTATGGCCTTAAGTTGCGAGGCCCTACCAATCAATACTCGTACTAGTGAGGTGTTGTTTTCGTTGTTCTAGTCACATTGGCAATTTTTAATTTCTTTTCAATTTTTTTTTTTTTGTTCTTTTTTTTTCCTACAAAATTTTTACTTATTTTTTTTTTTTTGCCGGAAAATTTTTTCTTGTTCATCGTTGTGTACCACCTTTTGAGTTGTAGGTTTTCTCTGATCTGCTGGGTGGTAAATATGGATAACGTTTCTTCTTCTTCTTCTTCTTCTTCTTCTTCTTGTTATTGTTGTTGTTGGTGTAATGGATTTCTTCTCCAACTTTTTAACGGGGTTTCTTGGCAATTTTTTCTTGTTCTCTTCGCTTTTTTTTTTTTTTTGCTGTCCACTTCTTATACCAACGAGAAGTTTCTTCTCCACTTATTTTTACAGCGCAGTCATATGAATATTCGTGCAAATGAAAGAAAATAAAAAAAAAAAAACAAAAAAAAAGTCAAAAAAGAAAAAATTGAAAAAAATTTGTTGTATCTTTACATTAGTTGCGCTGGACAATGGTCTTATCATCGGACCAGTGTAAGCGACGACTCTTACTAATGGGCGGGCGGTGTGGTGTAGGAGCGCTCGAAGTATTGGTGCTGCTAGCTTCTGGCTGGTCTTGGCACTGGTTGAGCTTCGACTGTTTTTAACAAGCTGTGCAGTTTTCTGCATTTGTACATAAAGTCCACTCATAGGGTACGTACGTGTGTGTGTTCTTAAGGGATGTTCTCCGAGCAACTTTGTTTCTTTTCGTTGTATGCCATCTTATGTACTTTGTTGTTATTATTGTGTACAATTTTTTCGCCTTAAAAACATTTTTTCCATTTCATTTCTATGGACTTTTTTTTCTTCATATGATGATTCTTCTCCCTCCCTTTCCACCTGTACGTACGGTGCTGTGTCTTAAAAGATCTGCACGTATATGACCGAATGTATGCTTCTTTAGTTGCTTTTCGTACATAAAAAACATTTGTTTTGCGTGCTTTCTTAAGCCTGGAGGCCCACTGTAAGGGGGTCTCTTTGGCAGTTATTTTTTTTTTTTCAATTTTCCCTTCTTCTGCCATCTACTACTCATACAGTTCCTTCTCTGCTCAACGACTTTTACTTTGATTTTTTTTTTCTTTGCTTGTTGTTGTTGTTGCAATGTTGTCGTGAATTTTTTCCGTTTTTTTCTTTCGTACTCTTGGATTTTTTTTTTCATTTCGATTTTTTTCCATTTATTGTTGGATTTTTTTTTCGGAATTTTTTTTCTTTGGTGTGTTTTTGTTGTCGCCAACGCTCCCCTTGAGCACGTCTTTGCTCCACGGATGAGTGCTGATGAAACTACACGTAAATGCATATAAATGTATATAAATACGAATATATATATATATATATATATATATATATATATATAAATATATGTATATATACATCTACTACTACTCCTTGAATAACTGCCTGAATGGATGACTGGCTGGCTGGCTGGATGGTTGCCTGCTTGCCGCTCGCTTTTGGCGTGCTTACTGCTTTTGCCTTTGCTTGCTAATCGTCGTCGTCATTGTAGTCATTGCTGGTCGCCGTCGTCGTTGTCGTCTTTTCGCATCATCTTTTTTATTTGTAATTCTGTTCATCATCATCGTTCATCGTGTTAGTCGTTGTCTCGGCCCGTCTCTCAATAATAATAATAAAAACATACAAACAATTGTCAGACGGTCGGTAGGTCGCTCATGCGGTGGCTTAACTAAACGTTGCAATATTTTGTTTTGTGCATTAAAAAAAAAAGAATAAATAAATAAAAAAAAGCAAAAAAAATAAAAGAATAATAAGCAGAAATTTTTGAAAACTGAAAACCTTTCGAACGCGTTACCTAATAATGCTTTCTCAATACGCATTTCGAAAATCGCTTAGAACAAACGCGTGCGTTCGTTAGCTAAATTTTGAAGAATTTCGTTGTGTACTGTCAACGTTACGCGTTCGCTGTACTTCAAAACAAGACCGTTTTCGAGTTCTATAAGATATATTTTGTTGTTGTTTTTTTTTTTTTTCAAGTTGTTGTTTTAAAATAAAAGTGAATTTATGTGAAATATAAGAAAACGCAAGAAGAAATCAAAATCGAATGTGCGTTTTTATTATCCCCGTTTCCTTTTCTTCATTCATTTTTCTTCTTTTTTTTTTTCCTTCTTATTTCTTTTTTATCACAAGTGTGTTGACCTTCTAAGAACTTCTTTGTTATCGTATGCATTATAATCATGCGATGCGAAGATGTCAACCATATGTTTGATTATCGTCAGAAGAATATTGATTGAAGTTAAAGGAAAATAAATTTAGAAAAATTCATTTTATTGTCGTAACTTGTTTCAAAAAAACACTGCCAACTTATCTCAGCTCATTTAAAGGTGGATTCAGAAGATTTCTTTTTCTTCTTGACGATGATCATCGAAATTGCTTAATTAAGGCGGCACTTGATCGTTATGTTATATAACTCATATTAAGACGAAGAAGAAGAAGAAGAATGGCAAGCGAAAACAGTGATCTAAAAGAGTTTATAACGTTTTAAGATCCTTTCTATGGGAGTATAACCCTAGTGTAATGCGACGAATTTAAAACTTTTTTTTTATTATTATTTTTCAAAAGATTTTCTCTTGATGATCAAACTTTTCAAATGGTTGTCGTGGCTCACTCCGGGGTACAAGGATTCGCGTAGATGTGTGATATGGGCATGGAAAGAGTCAATTGTGTCTTGAACTTCGAAAATCGCAGGCTATGCGAGAGATGAAGATAAAACGAAAACTATTAGCTGCCTAATGACTGTATTATGGATATCCCGTTAGTTTGATCTTGCGATCATTTTGAAGCGATCGTCTTGCTCATGTGGATTTCCGTTCGTGGGCCAGTGTTTTCCCACAATGCTACTAGTATGTTAGCGTTAGTTTTTCCAAATATTCGCTATGGTGATCGGCACATTTTTTAATCTTTTGAAAGCATTTTTTTCGTAGGATTCGAGGCCTAGATTTCAGGCATCAATCAGTGATGAAAATTGCTGCTAAGCAGCCAACAGGAAAGAATGGGGTCAAATGACGATTGTGTAACGGGTTGCAGCGTGAATTCAACGCGTCGTACCGATTTGGACTTATGGAAACTTCTACAAACTACAAGCCTATTACGGGACAGTGTTCATGAGTTGACTTTTTTCGATGTCTAAGGCAATGGAAACGTTAGACTCTGAAGTCATGATAAGTCGTCAGAAATTCTTTTGCGCACCGTCACTGTCCTGTAACCTCTTCGCGGATGCATGGGTTTCACTTATTTTGTTGAGTAAGACGATGGAATCGGCAGATCACCTTAAATCGTACTATACAATAAATTCATCCACGTTTTGTTGTTAAATCTCGTCGAAGACTGCGTAAATTTGTTGCGGATAGGAACGCGAATCCACTAATGTCGCCACGGGAACGTCAGGTCACTGATACCGCCATAACGGTAAAAGAAGTACATCTGCACACTTTCGTTGAGTTGATAAACCTCATCGTACCGTATCGCTATATCAGCAGAATATATCTTTTGTTCCCTGAGATGATAGAATCGTCAAAATATTAACCTAGCGTCGTAATCAGCAATAAAATGACTATCGTACTTTATATCGAGCCAATAGGTATATAAAAACCCCGCGTCAGATTTCTTATTTATATCATTCTCCTTCATTCTTAAATAACCGATGTTTCCATTGTTAAAGTTTTTCGTTGTTAGACCATGCGTAGCTTTAGTACCCAATCGAGGGCATTCGGTGCAGGTCTATTTTTGACTAATGCAATTATTATATCCATAGTTAAGTCAACTTTCAACTTAAGAATGTACTTATCAAACGTCGGCACCTACTAAAATATTATATCGTAAAGTGCAAGCTGCTTAAAGAGCTTTGATATAAGATAACGTAGCTTTGTCAACCCAAATTGGGATGGAATAAAATCTCATACAACAGAAGAACTTGGAAGTTTCTATGATCTAAATTATTCCGAATAAATATCTGCAAATATATGTTTATACGTTTCTGAGTCAACATTTACTCTCAGGCCATCAAGGAGACTCATTTCATAATAAAAAGAAAGCAAAAAACTGTTATTCAAAATATCATAAATGATTTATTTATTTTCCTCGTCACTGATATGTTGTGCAGTCGAGAAAATGTGAGATCAACTTCACTGCTTTTGATGCGGTGTTCTCTGGTTGTCTTTGATAAGACTCGCCTACAAAGTTAGACATTTACGGGATGGACTTAAAAAACCCGAAATCAAGTTCATTGCTTTTGCTGCAACGTAGTCGTTTTTCTTTTATTAGACGCACGTAGAATCCTGGGTGTTTACGGGGTGGACTTAGAAAACCCGGGATTTAATTCATTGTTTTTTATGCGGCGTTCTCTGACTCATCTAAAAAGTTAGCCGTTACGGTGTAGGACTTAATGATAGCAACTCACGTTTGATCTGAGGTTAATTTCACAACCGGAATAAGGAGGACTAAACTTCTTAGACCATATGTGGCTTGCGTTATCCTTAGTTATGTTCCCGATCTTTTGATTTTTGAGCCGTGGTTTTCTTTTTAAATTTGACACGAACGTGAACAATAACAGAGTCAATGGCAAGTTGACTCGGAGGATCTCCTTTAAAAAAGGAACAGATTTGCTCGCAGCCATACTCATAAAGACGGGCAACCACAAAATTTGGAATATGTTTTTATGAATTTTTTTTTTTCTGATATGCCCGATTACTCATCGCCCCCTACCCTTCGACATCACTATTCGCATAATGCACTGATGGACAGAAAAAAGGGAGAAGTGAAGAAAGAAAGAAATCGAGAAGTGATGGCTGCAACCTAAAGGGTGTGCGCCCAATTGGTTATTGTTTTGCATTTACCGACTTAGCACTCCCTACAACTACGGCAGAAGAGATTTCAACCCGCGAACACTCATTTGGCAGTCGCGAATGCATGGCTACTTATGCGGAATAATCGACTTGTCAGATTTACGCGAGATGTCAAAGTGAAATGGTTTTAGATTCCTTGTGAAATGAAATCGCATAGAATTTTGGACTCAGTATTCTGCAAGACTGTAAGGATAAGGAAATGAGTTAAATTATGTTTTATGCCCACTTGTCGTATAAGTTAGAGCAAACGGTTAGCGCTGGATAAAAATAATTTAATTCACATATCTTCCCAATTCCAAACAGGCAGCTTAATGCAAAGGAATTCGTCAGTAATTCTTAGACATTTGCGAGGTTTTAAAGCGGGAAATTTTCCTAGAAAAGCGTCTCTTAGTTTCATAGGCCAACGCTAACGTGTTGGTGGGGATTAAGTAGAGTTAATATTACTGATATCAAGCCACGAAATTAAACGAGGGCAACTTATGGTCGGTAGCTTGCTTCGAGGTTCCTTTAAAGCTTTGGTGAAGTTTTTAACGATTATTCTCGATTTTAACGAGTTATTGTCGATTGACGGGGAATCTAATAATGGCTTTCCCGATAAGAATTCCACAAGTATAAAAATAGATATGAAAAGTGAATAATAGACACGAATGCATGATTAAAAACATAGTAGCCTTCGTATCGTTAATAATTACGCGTAGTGCTATAATAAAAATGATCCAATGATTCAATTCGTCGGTATTCTCTTAAGTAATCCAACTTATGTTACACTTTTGTACGACGATGCACGACAATCGTAACACGACGGGATAACTTTAACAACGATATTCGACCGAAGAGGCGAAGTACTGCATGGAAAGTTTATAGCTTTATCCGAAATTTACATTTTTGTCTACGTTTAACGGCTTATTCTCGTATTTTTTTATTATTATTATTGTTCTTTAGTGTTTAACGGGATTTCCTGAAGGATCAGGCGAAGAAAGGGATAGAATAATATTTATTGGCCTTATCATTCTTTTAAAACAGTCCGCCAGTTACTTCGATCCACAAAGAGTATCAATTGATTGAGAGGAAAAGTCATTCAATATGGCTTTAATACCCATTAAACGTGTGCCAGGTGCGCCGGCTTAAAAAAAAGCAAGGATTGATATAAATTTTTGAAAATTCAAAAATAAAGGCTATACTTACCTCTGAACCATTTTGCCAAAATCATGCAGTATTCAGAGGGCAGTTTTCTTTTATTACCATCATCTTTTATTACCTTCATCGAACTTTTGCAGAAGCAGGTTAGGAGAAAAATCAGAACAATCGTGTGGCTAAAAATATTTACAAAATCTACGATGCCTTCACGAAAATGGAAATCTTAGTTTTGATGGAGATGGGGATGAGTTGATTCCGCTTGACTCAAGAATATGTAAAATCAGAAAGATTGTGCAAACGCCTCTTACTACAAGTCTAGTCCATAGCTAAGCACTACCGCTTCCCATCTTTCGGCCAATATTTGAAACCGCCTTCAAAAAAAGACACATGTTTTGAGATTATTCAATAGTCGACCTATTCTTTTGGAATTTTTATAAGAATAGAAGGAACTACTCATTCCGACGATGTGTCATCGATTGAAAGAATTAGTAGTAGGAGTCATTGCCCGGCATATATGGCAGGATTTGCAATTTAAGCGTTTCTAACCAGGGTTTCGTTAAAGGCTTTGCAACATGTGGCCGGACCTTGTCATGTTGTAAAATTACTTTGTCGTATTTGAGCCCATATGCAGTGGCTCGTTTTCCTTCAATGCTTGACTCGAATGCATCAGTTGTTGTAGGTAGATATTGTTCGTGACATATTTATTCCGTTTGAACAGTTTATAATAAAGTAAATTCAGTTGATCCGTTCATATGTTAAGCAGACCTTTGGAACCATGGATATTCAGCTTTGCCGACGTTGTTGGTTGTTAGCCAGTCTTACCATACGATTTTCTGCGCTTAAGGTTATCGTAATATATTAATTTTTCATTGGCTGTTCGTGTTTCCCTTTCTTGCCGTTGAACCAGCTTTAAGAGAGGCCGTTTGAAGCCTCACGACTTCAGCAGACAATTACCTTAGTTTTGGCTGCTTCCTCCCAGCCAACTTCTAATAATTGGGAGAGCTCAGTTAGGGTTTCATGCTATCAATTCTTCGTTTTAAAGCTCCTTCGATGCTGCACCAAGCTCGCTTATAGTACTTCTATAAAGACGAATTATCATCTTAAACTACATACGTTTAAGCGGTTGCTCTAACGCCATCAACGTCCCAATAAATGCTTTCTATTAAGAATACTCTCCAGTGAACTTGCGTCTCAACAACTGGACTAAGTACACCTGGCCCTTCAGCGGATGGAAGGTGAAAATTCATAGTGAAACCATTGCATAAATGTTCCAAAGACACGATATAATGTTGTCGAAAACATGTGTACTTTCCGCGAGATGAAGCGTAAAAAATAAACTCCGATTAGAATCGGTAAAATTATTAAGTAAATACTCGAAATATTCTCTTCTTATACGAAAATTTTGTGAGATGTATTGGATTCATTTGTATTTCTTCAGAAATTTAGTTGATCACATATTTGATTTTGTAGACGGACACAGAGTCACGCTGGAAAATTCATGAACTTTTTTAAAAGCGTGAATTGGTTTATGACGGAAGGCTAGACATTAAAAAAAAAGAAAGCTCAAGACAACCAATAGAGAATGAGCCGGTGTCTCTCGATTAGCTTCTTAAGTAAGTATTCGATACGAATCATAGTCGACGAATTTACTTTTAATGAATTTCCCTTAAATGCACGAGTATCACAAGGATTTGTTCTTTCTCCCTGTTTTTTTCTGTCTTGGTGTTCATTAATGACCTCCTGTGCGTAATGGACAGGCCTATTTATTTATTTGCCAACGACAACAACAATCGTTCTATTTCATTAAAAGACATTACAGTATCGATCTATAACATAAACATAGACATAGTAAATGGTGCAGTTAATGGACAAAGCTCCGAAATATCCGAAGGGAGTCAGGCTAATTGGGTTCACTTTAATGCCAGTAACACACAGTGCTGTCTGCTCTTATATAGGAAAAGTCATCGATATTCTGATTTTTGCCGTAAAGTCACCAGACGCTGATATTTTTGGCGTGAAATTGCAAAGTGACGCCCTTTCTTTGACGAAAACAAAATCTGAAAGAAGCGGCTAAGCGTGTAGAGTTTTTAAAGAGATGCAGCTCATAGCGGCACTGCTCTCATTTACTCCTTCTATATCTGAGGAAGATTAGAGTAAATTTCATATGTGCATGGACAAGGTTTTGTCTTGAGGTGCCTCATTCAAAGCGTGACGTAAAGTGCGCTGCCCTTATAAACCTTAACTGCCTACAACCTACAACATATCAGCGCCACCCCTCGTTCATTAAGTGCCCTACTCGGTTTTGGGCTATTTTCCTCGCTGTATCGAATGTTTCTATTTTCAAGTGGAATTTACAAAAGTACTATTTCTGCTTTTCGTCCTCTTCCATCTATCGTCCTACATTAGCTCTGCCACCATACCGCATGTAGGCACTGTATGTCCAGAGAGCAGTTGGCTGAATAGAAACAAAAAAAGAAAAAAAGTGTAATTTAAAATGCAAGCGATTTTTCGCGAAATTTAAAAAAATTTTTAAAATTTTTTGTAATACAAGATGTATTATGATCATGTTATGGCTGATAAATACAACATACAGATGCTATTTATGGCCTGCCATCTTTACTCATTCATACCATTTTAATGTTTTGTAAGTTTACCATGTGCCTTACGGTAGCTCATAACCTTATTGTTGCCATTGATTTTTGCTTGCATCCCATCTCTAACTATAGATTACGTAACCGAGGTTACTTTTCGCGATAAAATCGCATATGTTTAATAATTTTAAAAATTTGCACAAAAATATGTTACAACGCTTATCTACAAGATAAGCCAAAAAGTATGCTAAAATTTTTATTTAAATGTTTCATCTTTAAAATGATTTCTTTTTAAATATCAAAAACGTATGCTTCGTAATCTTATTTTCATATATAGCCATAAAATATGTTACAATTTATTATTTATAAGCAGCTTTTGGTTTTTTGCAAGATCAGCTTTAAAACAATTGCGATAGCTTTACTTTGGTAAGAAAAGTAATAGCAAAGAAAAGTAATAACAATAACAACATGCTCCTTTTTCCACTGTTAACATAAAAGATTTTCAGAAAATTTCGCTTTCGTTTTATTATGAATATTTCTTTAGAATCAACCAAACAACAACAAACTAGAAATAAGGCAAAAATATGTGCAGAGGTATGCGCGAGTACAAATGTATGAGGTATGTGTGTGGGTATTTCAATATTGAGTATAGAGTAGAGTAGCAAATATATATGAAACGAAAAAAAAAAAAAAAAAAAAACAAAAAAAACAAAAAAAAAAGAAACAAGTAACAGCATTTTCTTTGAGTTACCGACCGGTTTTTCTCTTTTGCTATATTTATTTTCCCTTTGAATTGAAATTTTTATTACTTAACTGTGCTGGCGATGATGATGATGACGATGACGGCGATGATAATGATGTTGCTGATAATGATGATGATGAAGATGATGATGGCGGTGACGCTGATGACGACAACGTTGTTTTATGCTACCAACTACAACTATTACTTCTACTATGGCGTTGCACTTCCTTGTATGTTAACCTATACTTTTTCCTGATTTCACGGGCTATATGTGTGCGTGTGTTCGCGTACAATATATATATATATATATATATATATATGTATATAAATATATATATATGTGAATATATATGAAAGAAATGCTAGACATTCTCTATAGTGCTGTTTTTACTGTTGTTGGGTTTTCTCTCTATTTTTATTATTATTATTTTTTCACATTCTGTCTTGTTTTTTCTTTTTTAGTTTAAAAAAGAAATGAACAAGAAAAGCAGTAAAAAAATTCAAGTTCGCGTTTATCAACATAATAAACAGGTCCTTTGGTGAAGTCTTATTTTAAGTATATTGGTGGATACCGTATGATGTATGTCTGACTTTCTGGTTAGTTGGTTGAATGGTTGGCATAGAAGCTGGTTTGACTGCTTTTGCTTTTCTTTCAAGTTCTTTTATGCATCAGTATATATGTGACACATATGTTGTTACACCTCTTGCCTTTTTTTTCCTTTCCAAGCTTGTACTACTACTACAACTACTACAACTACTACTACTACTACTACTACTGCTACTACTGCTATTAGCGCTGGCTGTTTCTATTCTGGTGGTGAATAAATGTACACATGTCTCGCAATCGACTGTCTTGCATGTGTGTTATTTTTTGAGTGGTTTTCTTCTCTACTCTTGTTTTATTTATTTATTTATTTCTTCTTCTGTTTTTTTTTTTTTACTCATTCTCTCACACATATTTCTCAAATATTTTTATTACATACCTTGCATATAAATATTTATTTCGCGAGTTTGCGGTTTTTTTTTTTTTTCTTTAAATAATTCTCTCTATTTTCTCCGCACCTAGGGTTGCTCTCTTTCGTTTGCTAGTAAGTTTTTTTTTTTTTTTTTTTTTTTTTTATACTTTCAAGAAGCATTGAACTTTGTTTGCTTGTTTTTGGGACCACAATTTTCTAATTCTTATAAATTTTTTTGTATTATTAATATCATCAAATAATATTATTAACGGAATATTCTAGAGATTTATCAAAAAAATCTACCTGAGGCGCAAAACCTTTGTATTTGAAAAGCTCAAATAGTTTGCTAGTATGGTAACCGCTGTTTGTTTTCTTCGTTCTTTAAGTCATTTCGTGTGTGCAACAAGATATCTTTTTATTATATCGCATTCAAATAATTTTTCTTACCTCAATAATCTTTGTAAACAAATCTTTTTCAAAAGAAAAAAGTTTAGGAAAAGCAAAAAAAAAAAAAATAAATAAAAATAAATAGCTAATCAACAAATTCCTTTACGACAGTTAATCTTCACTTGAAGTTATTTTATGGTAAATGAATAAATATCAGAAAATTAAGGTAAAGAAATCTACACATAAAAAATAAAATAAATTAATTCAAAAGTTGTTGAAAAAAAAAAAAAAATAAATAAATAAATAAAAATATAAAAGAAAAAAATTGTTCCTTTCATCGCTACTACAATTTGTGTGTGTTCTAATATCTGCGCTGCTTTTACACTACAACCTGAAATTACACTGCGATTCATAATCGAGTGCCTAAAGAGTCTGAGAGCAAAAGGTAGGTTTCTTTTTTGTGAACTTTGTAAAAATGATACAAAAAAAAATCAATCATCAAATTATATTAAATATCATATATTTATATGTAACACGTGTGTGGATGGTAGTTACACTAATGTTCTTATTGTCTTTTGTAGAGTCCAGAGGTGAAGTAATTGTTAGAGATGTTTTTATTCATTATAAAATAAACTAAAAACACTGTACACTACCTCTTACCCTGCAGTTATTCATATAATGAAGTGATCCCCTAGTCTGGACCATTTTCAATAGTGTTCGTGCTTGACTCAAAACATGTCTGTGCACCAAATTCAAATTTCATTAGAATATATCGAAAATTTGCCACCTTTAGGTTGAACACAGGAAACCAAGACGGAAAGACTGACGTACAAGACGAAACTGAATCGACCGGTATAATAAGAGACGGCTCGTTTTCCAGATGGCACGCACAAACTTGACATACCCTTGCATTGCAAGTGCTATGTAATATAACGAGACCTTAATACCATGATAGGATAAGTGGGCGAAAAAGTGTACCCATCTAAATCATTTCCAGAATTTCCTGGTTCTTGGGCTAGAACATGTTGATGCACCAAAAG
Organism: Glossina austeni; assembly: GCA_000688735.1. Classification (NCBI taxonomy): domain Eukaryota; kingdom Metazoa; phylum Arthropoda; class Insecta; order Diptera; family Glossinidae; genus Glossina; species Glossina austeni. The sequence goes on along the minus strand of KK503226.1, from coordinate 3,006 downwards.
TCGTCAAAATATCTCAAAAATTCCAAACCGTACATGGAGTATAAAAAAACCAAGACGGACAGACAAGTTGATTTCTAAATCGCTCGGTATAGCCAGAAGTGGGTTTGTCCCAAACATAAGCGCACAAACTTAATATAGTCTCGTATCACCAGTGTTGTAGAATATAATGAGACCCTAAGAACTGTGCTGCCTGTGCATCTTTATACAAATTTTATGTGTTTCCTTTATACTTAGGTTAATAAATAGAGTAAATGACTCGACAATTTTATTAAATGAAATTAACTTCAACGTTCTCACGCTTCACTCTTTACGAAAATTTCTTTTACACTAGATACAGTAAATGTAAATGTGATGTCAGTTATTCGATTGCTTTCGGGTTTTATGTAAGAAACGAAGACTAGAGAATTAGTTAAGCATTGAGTTTAATTTCTTATATAAAGAAAATAAGAGTAACGGTGACAACTCGACAATATTTTCGATAGAGAAATTGTCAATTAAGCATTGGTTGTCCAAATCTGTTAGGCAAATACGTCTCTTAAATTATCCGATTCTTTCATTCAATTTCATTTTCTACTCAACGGAAATGTTAATGAACAAAATTAATTTGAAGAACCCAGAGTCCTTATATTCCCCAAAAGTTTACTTTTCTTATAATTGTTGAGGTGGTTTCACGGCGAAATAAGCATCGAACCATTTTCATACACATTCAACTTTTGTAGGGCACTGATTTGCTCAAAATATAAATGCATCGGTTTGAATCAGTGTTTGGAATACATCGCACTCGGTAGAACTTTCCAGCGCAAGTTGAAGATCACTGCTTGAGTTGGCTTTGCTAAACACTACTGGCAGTGAAAGTCACTTCAGCCTCAAAACACTTACCGTTTCTTACAGTTGGTGATGTGGTTTCGAGCCGAAATAGTTATCGATCCTTTTCCGCATATCTCTAATCTTTGTAAGCTGCTGATCTGCTAAATACGACTGCACCGATCTGAATCAGAAGAGAAGAGAGATCTGATCGTCGGTAGAATTCACGTTTACATAATATGTCGCAGTCGACAGAAGTTCGCACTCGCAGTTCAAGATCACTCGCATCGTCTTTGATGCGTACTTACGGACGCAAGCGCACGTTCGGTATCACTTAGAAGAAACAACTTTCTAACTGCTTCGTATCTTACTGCACTTTCGCCCGAAGCCAACTTAATTATTTCCGCAGCTTCAGCTGCACATATTTTCCCGGTTTGGGATAGAAAAAAATGAAGTGCCTTAAATGACATCCATCTCCTTACACGTTGAGCTAAACGCCAACGTGTAAATACCTGAAATTTATATCGCCCAAGCATCAACGCCAAACTTATTTATACCCGATAAAATGAACGTGTCAGGTTGATTTTATAAAGCAACCGATTCCAACACAGAGAACTTACTTGTATTCCTAATATTATTATTTTATTGATTCGCATAAGTTGGAGGACGTTGAGTCGTTCATAGACCTAGGCGTCCTCTTTGATCGTAGGCTA
>JMRR01016993.1:0-24445 GCA_000688735.1 Glossina austeni | reverse complement strand
ATTCAGAATCATTTTTTAGATCGATATATCCGTCTTATGTTGCATATGTATATACGATTCTCACGCCAAATTGGCGGAATTGTCAATGTTTTAGGGTAAAAATTCATTCGTGACAGTAATTTGACAAAACTTGAACTACCTGGGGTCCCACCCCATATAGAATTTCTTGTTTAATGAAAGTTAGTCAGTAGTAGCAATTGAGCCAAAAAAACTATAACGGCAGAGAATTTGGACCGCATACATCTATTTTTTATATCCCAACAAACGTAGGGGCTATCATGAAAAGTAAGCCCCGTTTAGTTTTCAGATCCCAACCAAGGGGCTATCATAAGAAGTAACCCAAGTGTAATTTTCAGGTCCCAACAAATGTAGGGGCTATCATGAAAGCTAACCCAAGTCTAATTTTCAGATGCTAATCAATGTAGGGGCTATCATGAAAAGTAACCCAAGTCTAATTTTCAGATCCCAACCAATGTAGGGGCTATCATGAAAAGTAACCCAAGTCTAATTTTCGGATCCAAAACAATTTAAGGTCTGTCACGAAAAGTAACCCAACTCTAATTTTCAGATCCCAACAGATGTAGGGGCTATCATGAAAAGTAACCCAGGTTTAATTTTCGGATCCAAAATAATTTAGGGGCTATCATGAAAAGTAACCCAAGTCCAATTTTCAGATCCCAACCAATGTAGGGGCTATCATGAAAAGTAACCCAAGTCTAATTTTCGGATCCAAAACAATTTAGGGGCTGTCACGAAGAGTAACCCAAGTCTAATCTTCAGATCCCAACCAATGTAGGGGCTATCATGAAAAGTAACCCAGGTCTAATTTTCGGATCCAAAATAATTTAGGGGCTATCATGAAAAGTAACCCAAGTCTAATTTTCAGATCCCAAACAATTTAGGGGCTATCATGAAAAGTAACCCTTTATATGGAGGGGAAGTCCAATTTCTAGTTTTTTATGCCAGAATCTAAAGAGTAATAAAACTTTTGCGAGGTAGATTAGGTTAAGCTAAATTTAGATATTGCTGTGTGATATTCCTCCAATATGCGGGCTGCGAAAATAATGTGTAATTTTTGAGGCAAAGTGGTGTACGGTTGCTCGACTATAATGTTTTTGCTTTTTTTTTTGTGCTTAAACTAAAGGAAAACCATAAGCACGCTATATATGATGTGATGTGATGTACTTTGAAGATTCGGGTTGTTGACATTTGTTCGTTTATTCATGCGCCGAAATGATTTCGTGACCCGAAAGATCGATTTTCAAGTCTTTTAAAATAATATTAAAGTAAACAAGAGCAATAAACATAACAAAAAACTTCAAAAGTGCTTTAAACGAGACGGCGGGGCAAACAAACTTTTGTACTTTTGCAAATTTTTTGAAAAATTAAAATAATTTATAAAAATTAAATTTCAACAAAACATGTCAAAGAAAATTTGCTGTCCACTCCTAATACTGTTCACTATCGTTTTATTATGCGGGAATTATGTGCAATTATCGAAATCGATTGCTATCGCGCCGGCAACATTCAGTACAGCGATTTCTAGAGCGGGAAAATTCTCAAATACACTGAGGGTAAGTAAGTTTACTTTATATTATTCATAATAAGTGTGCAGTGTTTGCTATTCTTCCTTAATTAATTTTATCAAAACGTTTGCAACGCCTAGAAGGAAACATCAGAGACCCTTTCAAAGTGTATATATTCTTGATCTTGATTTAAGCATGTCTGTCTGTCCATCTGTTATAAACATTCTCCTGGCCGCAAAAATGAAGCTATCGACTTCAAATTTGGCAAAAATATCGGAAGTTCTTGCAAGCAGGTGGGTATGGAAAATGGGCCAAATTTGTCAAAGTCCGCGCCCACAACACTACGTAAACTGCGAACGCCTCTCTTTTTCAAAAACAATAAAGAATTGGTTTTTTGCTCATTACTCATAAACTATGGCAAATAAATGTATAAAGTGTGTTTGAGAGCATATTCAATGAGCGATGCTGAGCGATTCGTGCACAAAAATGAAAAAAAAAATGGACCACGCCTACCGCGCCTGACCAATAGAGTATCAAAATTTCATTGTTTTTTCAATACCATTATAACGCGCAGGAGTACACAAATTCTTAGTCAGTTTCAAATTTTAAATGCGCCTAAACATGTACACCTGTTCGTCTGTCCATCTATATCTTGGCGTAACTTTATAGTATTTGTGGGTAGGCATTCTCCCATTAGCGAAACTGAAGATATTGCCTACAAATGTGTAAAAAGAGTTTGGAGTTGACGCAAAGTTTTCAAAGGACACGCCTACAGCGCCCACATGCCTTTACAGCAAAAAAATTTTATTTTGAAAACAGAAGAATACAGCTTCGCTCACTCGCTCTATATTATGGGGCATGAAAATTTTATTCTTTTACTTCTTGTGTCTTTTTTAGGATAATGGTGATGGGTATAAACCCGACCGAATCACTTGTTTTTTTTTTTTTTCTAACCATCGCAAACTCCTTAGTTCGCCTCTTGACGTCCTGGGTGTTTAGATTTTTTTAACATTATAGTTAGAGAAAAACTTGATATTAAGCAAATCTTGTGGCCTTATCTCCTACATATGGTGTACAGTTGGTTGGTGTAGTAGGAATAGAAAAGAAAATAGAGCAAAAGAGGAAAAAAAATCGTCCCTGAAGAGGATAATTTGCAAGAATGTTGTGTTGAATAAAAGAGAAAAAAAAATTTACATGTTCGGACGAAGGCCCACTTACTACTTGGAATAAGAAGAGGCCACGTAATCATTTTAAATAAGATAATGTCGAGTCTGGCGTTGGACGTAGGGGCGAAAAGAGTTAATGACATAATTTTAATAGTAGTGACTAGAGACGATTGATCTCCAGTGGGGGTGATATTAGCGAGTGTGATGAAAAGCTCTTTAGTTTCTGCATTGCTTTAAATGTGTGTGTGCGAGTTTGATGAAAAGATCTTTAGTCACTTCATCGCTTTAAACGTTAACGTTTTAATCTCGTGGGATAATTTTATTTAATTAATTGTTAATTAGAATTTTATCAAAGTTGAAAATAATTCTAAAAGAGTTTTTCAAAAATTCTCAAGAGTTTTTATATATAAACAACAACTTTGTCAACATTCAAGGCAAGTAGTTAAAGTTTTCTTAACGATGACAACAACAAAAACATAAGCAAATCATTTAACCACCACATAAGTCCACACCTGTAAATGGCGATGGTAAGCAAAGGCACAAAACGATAGAATAAAACATCAATTATCCTCTGTCTGACTAACTAGTAGTATGTCAAGGCTGATCAATAAAAACTACCAAAAAAAAAAAATATTAAAGAATTTTATATAAAAAAAAAAAAAAATTAACGAATTTTATACCAAAAAAAACAAAAAAAGATAAGCCAAAAATCATTTCGATAATGTTAATACCGTTAGATGCTAGAGTAGCTTAATGAAAATTTTTTTTTTTTTTTCAAATAATTAAAAAAAATTAAATATATGAGTGAGGTATGAAATTATTGAATTATATTGAATTATATTAATTATTTAAATTATGTAAATTTAATAGCATTTTTGATTTTACTAGAGAGCCAAGATATCCGTTCGTCCGATAAAACATAATGGCTAGCAAATAATGAGAAATTTTTGCTTAGCGATTTAAAATTGTTTTTAGTTTATTGACGAACACTCGTATTGTTACGATAAAGAAGAAGAAGAAGAAGAAGAAAGATACTTAACATTATTTATTTATTTATCTAACTAAGTTTCGCTGTAGATGAACCCATTAGGTGAATATAAACTAAAGTATAACTTAATTAAAAATTGCTCAGAGCCACAATTGAACAATCATTTGGAATAGGAGGATGTATGCAATGTGGAACAATATCACAACTGTCTATTTCGGGAGAAATTCCTAACCGATTAAAGATGCTGTGGTAGCCTCAGCGGCTATTCCAAACGCTCTTACCTCAATAAGAAGAAATTCCAACACTCAGTCATATTCTAATGCAATTCCTTTATCATTCAATCACATGCAATCAAACTTAAAACTACTTATACTGTCTTGAACTTAGTACAGGCGAGTGCTACCCTAATGATCCGTCTATGTGTTACGTATGCCAATACACCTCCATGAACGTATACTCTTATAAACACGATCTTATCAATCTAACTTACATGTGTACATACACTTATATCTAGCAATATTAACGTATGGGTTTAGGCTGCATGAAGCGGGGTGACTTTGGTCCTTACACAACTTACAACTAATTGTGATAAACGAAAGAAAAGCAAAAGTATCTATAATCTATACAAGACTAGAAGTCCTTAGGCACATGCAATAAAACTTCAATTGAAAACGTTTGCAGATACATGTCTTTCAGTGTTAAAGGAGAACAGAATTTTTTTCACAAGCAATCGTGGGATGTCGCCTACAGCGCCTATAGTACCACACAAATAATAACATAACATAACATAATTCCCTTAATAGCAATAATAATAATAAACGTACTTGACCTTAGTTTATAGCATAGTTTTAGTAGCCACTCATTATACAAATATATATAAATATATATATATATATATATATATATATATATAAGAGAGAGGAATATATATATATCTAGAAATATAAGAAATATAAGGATGAGGTTATTGAATTTGTCATTCTGACGGTCCGCACAGTCTTAATGAATGCTTTCCTCGCTTTCAGCATTTAATCATTTGCAACTAAGAGGAGCTTCTACTAGCCACACATCTTACGGTAGGAAACCTATTTAAAATATCACTTAACTTCTTCGTTGAAAGCAGGAAAGGAAGAAAAAAATGAATGACTTAGAACTGCTTGGGAAATAACAAATTGTGAGGTGGCTTGCAAGGGAAAAAACATGGATATCACCAAGTAGCAAGTTATTGAAACACACACACACACACATACACGAGCACACGCTGTTTAACCGATCAGAGCTAATTTTACATGAAATTTTTATTTACGTCAAATAGTCTGCAACTTCTTCATACTGATATTTAATAATTTTCAGTTGTTTTTTTTTCAAATCTCTTTAGCAATTTTACATGGCTCTGCAGACGATAGACTCCAAGTATTTCTATTTTGTATCTGTTGAGCTGTTTGAGTGTATTTGCTTAGTCTTCTGATGTCATTTTTTAAGATCTTGCAGATCGTTCAAGTGAATAGGATTAGGTACAAGAATATCTCTACTTATGATGCAATTTTATATTTTATAAATAATGGGTTCGGATGAATAGACGTAAAAGACTACCCCGATTAGGAACAAGATTATCTCTACTTATGATAGAATTTTTCAAGGCCTTACATATCCGAATCGTGGGTTCGGATGAGTAGACGTAAAAGCCTACCCCGATTAGGAGCAAGACTATCTCTACTTATGATGCAATTTTTTAAGGCCTTGGGGGTCCTAAAACTAGGTCCGGATGATTGAACGTAGGGACAAAAATATATCTGCTTTATAAGGTCTTCGATATATATTCTCACCTGTTACAAACGGAGTGAGAAAACTATTATAACAATATGTTTCGGTAGGGTAAAAAATTTATTAAACGGTAGATATTTTTTTTTTGCAAAATTATTATTTGTTTTTGTTTGCATTTTTGTACAAAAGAAAAAAACATGAATGAATTGCTAACATATCCGCTATAAATTTTATTATATTTGCTTATCGGTTATCATGTCATGCAGCATCATTAGTAGTAATGCACGAATTATTTTTTAAATGATTCGCATATCAATAGCAAAGCATTTCTTATATGGAATTAAAGTAAAGCTACCCAAAAAAAACTAATACAAGAAGCGATAAGTTCACATGTAACTAAATTAATTGAATTTAAAAAAAAAAAAAAAAATTTTATTATTTTTGTTATAAGCAAAGTTGTTGTTGTTGTTGTTGTTGTTGTTGTTGTTGTTGTTTGTCTAGACAAATAACTCAAAAAAGCTGCGAAAATGAAAATCAAACTCCAATAAAATAAAATTTTCAAAGTCCAGGCACTCGAAAATCAAAGAGTTAGTCAGTTGTAAGCGAAAAGTGTTGGCGTTCGGTGGAAAAGCGAAGACTAAGCGCATAATAACAAATAAATCATGTAAGAGAAAATTGGAAAAATTAATAAAAATAAAGAAAAAGAAAGAAAAATTTTTACAAAATTTACTAAAGAAAAGTCAGCAAATCTCCAAATCTGAGCTCTTTGTCTGCACAAATTAATCATTAAGTTAAGAAAGAGAGCGAGAGAGAACGAAAGATAGAGAGAGAGAAGGAAAAGAGTAAAACGAATGATTGCATTGTTATATAAATTGTGTATAGAGTATAGGAAGCGGGCTGCATAGCGCGTACCGTGTAATAAATAATCTTTACAAATATAACAACAAGAACAACAACAACAACAACAACAATAACAACAGTAATGACCTGGCGACGAATATTGGAATATGCAACAGCAATCGTTGCCATTGCAGCTGCGTTCGCTCTAATTGTTTTTGCAATATCGGTCACTAATATCGATCGTCATCATAAGCAGGAAAGTAAAAAAAATGTAACCGAAAATCTGATACAATGCAGTAACTGTTCCGAAACTCAATTGTTAATTGCCACAACAATCGCAATGAAATCGTCAGTGCCCGTAACGATCGCGGCAATCAATACAACAATAGCGCCATTAACATCATCAACAACAACAGCAGCAGCAGCAGCAACAACAACAACAACAACAACAACAAGAGAAGCAAGTGATCAGATTCAAGCAGAGCCGCCCGTCTCAATACAATCAAACTATATCGCAACGATGACGAACAAGCATGAAATTGATAGTGTAAACAACGATAGCGATGACGTCGATGACGTTCTCATAATCGCTAACACTACTACTACCTCCAGCACCACTGGTACTTCCGCTTCTTATGATCCTGTTGCTGTTGAGGTAAAAAAAAAAATAATAAAAAAAATATCTACAAAATATTGTCATATAAGTTGATTAGGTATTGTTGTTATTGTTACCCATGGGTTTATTGCAGTCATTTCGAGTTATTGTTGATAATTTCTCTTAAAATGAGAAATTTTTCCGCAATGAAAGTAAAATTTCACATTTGCATTTTATATAATACTAATACGTGCGTGTGTGTGTGCATTGGTTTGTAACTAATTGCCGCACATTATCAATATTCGTGTGCAGACGAAAACAAATGACCAGAAACTGCAACAAGCTACATATGGGTCAGCAGAGCAATGCACTGCTGCAACAAAAAGTAGAGCTTCTCTTTTGAGCATCATCTTAAAAATGATGCAGTAGAGATCTATGGAGTATTTGTAAAACATAAAAAAAAGAGGCCTCGAGTGACCTATAAGCGTAAATGTATTTTGCAAAATCCATCTATCTGTGCGTCTTTCCCCGGAACTTGTACCTCCGCTGACATCACAAACTCAACTTTGAAACTTTGTCTACGTGAGCTGAAATTCGCCCATTGTCCCATAGGTAGGTTTAGCTTTACAACAAAAATTAGACCTTCTCTGTTGGGCATCATCTTAGAGATGATGCATTAAAGATCTATGGAGTATTTGTGAGACATAAAAAAGGGGCCTCGAGTGACCTATAAGCGTAAATGTATTCTAGATTCCAGTTAAATGCAAATCCATTGCCCATTATCGATCTGTGCGTCCCTCTCCGGGATTTGCACCTTTGCTGAAATTATAATCTCCACTGTGAAACTTTGTCCACGTGAGCTGAAATTCATTCTTAACATTCTTAAGTCCCTCCTCGTGTTTTGCTTTTCGACAAACATACATAGTTTTCACGCACCAGACGAAATTAATTTCCTTTCTGCTTTACATGGCCCTGCATTTACGCGTATTTTCAAACAGGTTTTTTTGAATGTTAATTTCAACCTCGTACTGTCCTATTATACTCGTCGCCGAAGGATGAGGGGTACGTTTTCGCTTCTGTAAAAGCGTTTGCGTCACTCCGAAGTAAGCTGCAGAGACGCCATAAAGTATATATATTCTTGATCAGCATCAAATTCTAAACCGGTTTAAGCATGTCCGTCTGTTCAGGTAATACCTGCGGTAAATATTCCGCTGCTTGCAAGAAGGAAGTGATTGGTTGCGAATTCGGTACGAAGATTAGAAAAAATTGAACCAAATCGGTCAAAGGACACGACCACAATACGACCCGAACCCGAGACTACCACTGTTTTCAAAAATAAAACAAGTTTTCCTGTTACTTATGCTATACACTACAGGACAGTACAAATACAACGATAAAAATTTGTTGTTTGTTTGTTATGTTCTATGGGTGATTTTGCAGCACCTATACAAAAATGGAAATGATAGTTCACGCCCATTTAATGTTATAGAAATTCATCCTTTTTCCAAAACGTTTTCTACAACCAGAAGTCAGCTTCATAAACCGTATAAAGTCTAACATCAAATTTGGATCATTCTAGACATGTTTGTCAGTCCGCCTGTCCATCCGTCTGTGGTAAACGTACTCATGGTCATAACATCGGCGATATCTGCTTCAAATTTCGCAACACTATTACAACTCGTCGCACGCAGGCTGATACTCGCACTGGGCGGAATTGATCCACAGTTGCTGCGTTTTTGGCCCAGTACGCATAACACTATAAGAGACAGACGGTATAAATTCTCACTTTTGCTCTATAAAACTACTATCCAACGTTACGCCCATCCAACGTTATAAAATATGAAAATGCGTTTTTCTTTTTTTTTTTAAGATAACGATGATGGGGATATAACAGATTCGGTCGCAGTCGGTGTTTTTATTTTTTATGCATTTAATATTTTTTTTTTTTTTGGATTGTTGAGTAAAGTTGGACTAAGCGAATAAATTTGTGGCTCATATGTCCGAAGTGCAATACTTTACTGTGTGCATTTAATATTTGTACAATAACTTATGATATTTAAAGAAAAAAAAAAATATTTTTTTTCCGAAAATTTTTTTTTAACTCGAAATAATTATTTCTTAATTTTGTTGTCAAATTTTTTTTTTTTGTTTCTTACAAGTTAATAAAATTTTCTATTTTCGTGTGTCAGCGGCAATATACGAAATTTATGCATTTATATTCACTTCTTTTTTGGCTGTTTTTCTTTTTGTTCGTAAACGCTTGAAATTGGTTTTGTTGCGTTTTTCTTATCTTCATTTTTCCATATATATATTTTTTACATTTGATTTGGATTTACACGATTCCATCAGCTTGAAATTAATACATTGCTGCATTCAATCTATATGTAAAGGGTTAACTATCACAAACAGGTCGCTTTAATGGCGAACGAAAGTAATGTACATGTACAAAATATACATGATCGGTTCATACAGTCTCCGATGCCTATGTCTACGCATTTTAAAGATTTGAAGAGTTTAATACTTCGCCTCATATTGTCAGTAATGTTGAGTGGCAATACTTTTCAAAATCAAATAATTTCTCAGTGCTCTCGCTCTCTCCCTCTATCTCTATAATGGTCACCATTCTAGTATAAATTTCAATTGCACATCGATGCCGAGCTTTGTCCGCAGTGCCTAGTTCAATATAGAAAACCTTATACCGGCGAAACGAAAAATGCTGAAAGGGTCAGCAAATCTTTAGTATTTCTTATATAAAGTCATAGAATATACATTTTGTTATAAGCCACACCACCCGCAGAATAGCGGTATATAAAGTTTGCGCGCATATGTGCAACACCCAGAAGGACTTGGGATGGACCCACCTTTTATTATACCAATCGATTCATAATCGCTTTTTGAATTGATCACAGCTTGTCCGTCCGTATGTCCGTCTTCTTTTCTTGGATTCAATCTACAGGTCACAATTTTTTGGATATTTTGATGAAATTTCGGGGCAGAGACTTGTTTTGGCTCAATCGTGAACGACATTGAAAACAGTTTGGATCGAATCACTTTTTCGCCAACGTCTCCATATGATGGTTTATTTTGAAAAGTCGCCATGTGAGTAACTTTAGCATGGTGTAGGGAATTTAATGATTAGAGCCGTGATCCACTACAGTGTTCTTTTTGTTGTTTTCATTTAGTTCGTTTAAAAGTTATGTTGATTTCACTTTCTAATCAATTACAGGAGACAACTGCATGGAAAACATTGACAGCACATCCAAATTCTTTGGTGCAACTGCTGCCGTCACGGGCAATGCGAGTAGTTCAAGAAGTCGTTCGATCCTTTCGGGTAAGTAAACCATAATTTATTTAACATCATTTAACATCAAGGCCTAACCTAATCCGAATTATTAAAAACAAAATTTCGAAATTCAGATCAGAAATTCAGAAAATCAATCGATGAGTAACTAATGCAATGGAATCTATGAAAATTTGGTTCGAGTGTAAAAAAAATGTTGCGCCAAACATAAACTTTTTTCTTAATAGGCGAGCGTAAGCAAAGCCATGCTTTCGTTTCCCTAGCTATGTTTAGTGTGTGACGCAAAGTGTAGTTCAATAAACCCATAAACACACTACAATGCAATTAAGCTATCAGTGAAAATATTCAAGACACGCTTGTTTTTAACTCTACTACGACTGACAAGAGTTACACAATTACATCCACAACTTGTTTGCGTGAATGGCAAGATCAGCCGTTTCATGGCAGAATGGTTGGTTTCTATCGTGGCCATGTTCATTGCACATTCGTTCATTTATGCGAAAAGAATGTCACATAGACAGACATGCATACGAGTGAAAATTGAGTATAAAATGAATTTCTGCTACGGTTCATAGACGATGAACGAGATTAACTTTAGCTTAATATACTAAGCCTTGGGTATAGATATCGCATTTAATTTATTATTCAGTTTTCAGTTGTAGTTGTAATAAAAACTTGGCTTCTCATAAAAACTAAACATTCTTAGTTTGTGCAGACTTGTACAGACTACACGAATAGTTAGTTCCACTCAAATTCAAATTCACATTCAAATTCAATATTCATCAAAACTCGTTTACTTAATGTATAAAATTTTATAAAATTCACTTGTTGTTGTATTAGGTTCCTGGAAATGTCACGTCGCTTTTCGATGATAGCCAACCAACCATCTCTACACCTTCTCTCCTTTACTCATGTTACTTAGATGCTGATTTGTAAGTTATTTGGGGATTGACATTTCTAGATTCCCATAGAGAATATCCTAACGATTTGATTGATCTTCAAAAACTCGAAAACAAGAATGAAAAAGAAAATCGATCTTAGAGATAACGTTTAGATCAGTTGTGAAGTTGGTCATTTTTTTCTTGGCTATTTAGCGAGGAATTCCTAACCGAATAATGCTGCTAGGGCTAGCCTCAGCGTCTATTCTAGGCGCACTTACCTCAATAAGAAGAACTTCCAACACTCATTCATATTGTAATACAACGCCTTCATTGATATACGACGAAACTTAAAATTACTTATATAGTCTTAGGCTTAAAATACCTATTCTATCCTAATGTCACCTGTCCTCGGACGGCACGGACGACGCCCTATCCCTACTAAACGTGCGGTCCTAACTGGTGATTACGGATCTTGGTATTCTGGCTGTCGGCAGTCGTCTTCTTCTTGTCCATACAACTCCTTTCTTAACATACGACGAAACTTAAAATTACTTATATAGTCTTAGGCTTAAAATACCTATTCTATCCTAGCGTCACCTGTCCTCGCACGGCACGGACAACTCCCTGTCCCCACTAAATCGGATTTGGCATCTACGACGTGCGGTGCTAATGGGTGATTGCGGATCTTAGTTTCCTAGTTGTCTACCTCACCACCATAGCGATTCGGACAAGAAGAAGGAAGTCGGAAGTTCTTTTCTTCCTGTCCACACTTTTGTTCGAACACGAATTGATGCTAATCGGTTAGTTAATCACATTCCAAGCATGTCCACTAAGTTATTTCGAATGTGATATTTCCATTCCATTTCGTTCTTACTTATACAGTACGTACTTACCCTTACTAACTTATTTAGTATCCCTATAATACTCGCAAGAGAATAACGAACTGCCTACTACAAAAGAAAACGAGTGGAAAACATACATACTTAACGTGTTTGAAATACACAAGAATAACTTATAACTACGTGTAGCACCAAAACAAGTTGCGTGACTTTGGTTCTTACACAATAATGAAATTACTTTACAAGAGCCAAAATGATTTCTTATTAATAATAAAGACCGACAACTTAGGAGGTGGTACTTGCCTTATCGTGCCCTCCGTCCAAAACATTTGATGCCAAGCTCAATGTCAGACATTTTTTCTACTTTGAAACTGGGATTGTGTTACTTACTTTAGTTCTTCGTGCTGCTTCATATAGGCAAGCATTTTAACATTGTGAAGGTTCTATCCAACTTCGGTTCAATTGTCTTATCCTGCTTTCAAAGCTCTGCATATTTCTCTGCCATAACCTCTGTTGTCCCAATTCTCCACACATCGAGATGGCTGGTACATCATTTGCTTTTTTAATTTCATATTCAATTTCATTCATCTTCTGCTAAACAATTCAGAGCTGACTTTTTCTGAGAGTACACTAAATGCGCCTTTCCCCTTGTAATACTCGCGAACGCAAATCAGACGTTTGGTGCAGTGTACATAACCTTACAATCTCAATCCTTATTCGCCATCTGTGGTTGGAAGCCTTACGCTCTCTTGAAAGTTAAAATGGAAATTTAACTCTTAGTATATATGTACACAATAGGTTGGTGCATAATTATCGGACGTTCTTCAACATTATTCATTAAGAAAGAGGAAAGATAAAAATCCCACAGTAACATTTTTAAATGATTAATCCGGAACGTCACCATCACTCTCTACTTCAAGAACTTTTCAAGCTTTTTGAGACAACGAACGGTGGTTGGAACGGTCCACATGAAGTTGTCGCCCCCCATTCGACTTGTCAAACTTTCGTCCCCTTCCATGGCTACCAAAAGTGGCTGGTCGATCTTCTCCTGGCTTACCTGCCAAGCTAGCGTCACCAGATTCGTTTGAGATCGCGGAATGACTTCGCTGTTTTCCATCCTTTCTCGAAATGGCACAGCGTAATATGACGAATATGAGTATGATTATCGACGCGCAAATAGAAGGATATTTTCATTCATAAATTTACAAAATATTGTAAATTTCTATTAAAACATGCATGGCACGTCAACCGAACGCCCGATAATTATCCCACCCACCTATTATTTAGTTAATGCTTACAGGACAAAATTTCAAATTTATTCACAACTATGCCCAGCACACTACAACTTCTGATACGCACTAGCTTTGAGATAGTGGCCAATTTAGCCCATATTTGTCTCTAAGGTAGTTTGCGGTTCTCCCTGTCACTTTTGACTTATGTTTCAATTCTAAGCAAAAATTAAAATGGTATTATGGCTCTCACTCGATCCTTACTCTCTTTGCTTTTCGAACTAGAAAGACGCCAACGTCATTGTGAGGACGACGGCGGGCAGAATACGTGGACGTTATCAAAAATACCGCTCAGGTGAAAGAGGCGGCTATTATAGCTTTAAAGGTATTAGATATGGAGCCGCTCCCATAGGAGATCGAAGGTAAAAAAATTTTATAGTATTCTGGATTTCATTAACAAATCAATCAAAATTTTAAATCAGATTTCGTGCTGCCGAACCTGAAAGATCTTGGCTGGGAATTCGAGATGCCTCTAGGGAAGGCCATAGTTGTCCTCATAAAAATATGATTTTGGATACTTTTAAAGGCAACGAGGACTGTTTATTTTTGAATGTGTTCACCAGTAAAATGCCCAAAGGCGATTAGTAAGTATTGCAAGTTGATTTGAAAAAAAAACAGTTTCCGAAATGTGATGATTTGTAGTAATCCAGAAATGCCGGTGATGGTATGGCTGCATGGTGGTGGCTATTCGTTTGGCTCTGGCAACACTTTCTTATATGGGCCCGATTATCTTGTTGCAGAAAATGTGGTTTTAGTGACTCTAAACTATAGACTAGGACCGTTAGGATTTTTAACGGCCGGTCCAAATGCTCCTGGCAATCAGGGTCTCAAAGATCAATTATTGGCCCTAAAATGGGTACGTGATAATATTGCCGCTTTCGGTGGTGATCCGAATCAAGTAACGGTCTTTGGCGAATCAGCAGGAGGCTCATCGGTACAACTCTTAATGCTATCACCCCTGTCAAAAGGACTGTTTCATCGTGCCATTTCAGAAAGCGGTTCTGCTTTAAATCCTTGGGCTTTGGGTGAAAGTTCTGCATTAAGAGCATCGCGTTTGGCTGCAAATTTGGGTTATATTGGAACTAACAACAGTGATGATATATTAAGATTTCTGAAAAGACTACCTGCCATGAAACTGATAGAAGGTGCACCCACGACTTTAACTGAAGACGATTATCGCAATAATATTGGTCTGCCATTTGTACCGGTAGTGGAAGGCTACTGGAATGACGCCAATAGAACTATTTATACAGAGTCTCCTCTTATAACGGAAAAACCTATAGAATTATATAGAAAACAAAAATTCCAAAAAAACATACCTTACTTGACGGGCTATAACACACATGAGGCGATGTTATTTATAAGACGTGAGTAAGAAAAATTATCCGAAATGTTTTCGCTCGTTTTAAACTACACTTGATTATTAGGTTTGCGTAAGAATCCCAAATTATTAGAAATTATCGAAAACGATTTCGAGCGTATGATACCCAAAGATCTGAACGTTACGGCGGACAGGAGTCGAGTCACGCGAGAAATTCGACAATTCTACTTAGGGACCAAATCTGTAAGCGCGGATTCAGTAGATGAAATGATCGCGGTAAGCATAATTGGTTAAAAAAGCAAATTACAAAGAAAACCTTCACAACAATATTCCTTTGCAATTGCAGTTGCTTACGGATCTTATGTTTTTGCGGGGCATACGTCGCAGCGTCCGATATCATGCGCGTTACGGTAACGCCCCCGTGTATATGTACCGGTTTTCTTTCGATGGTGCGTTAGGTCTTTACAAACGCATGCTTGGCTTACAACGACCCGGTGTTTGTCATGGTGATGAGATGGGCTATCTCTTCAAATTTGGTTTCTTCAATTTAAATTTGGATCCGAATTCATTGGAAATACTAGTCAAAAATCGGATGGTACGCATGTGGACAAATTTCGCTAAATACGGGTAAGCCTTGAAGAATTTCCTAAAAACACAATATATACGTATATAAGCGATGAGAATAAATATTTCCGCTATAGAAATCCGACACCAGCCCATCGAGCAGATAATTTAATAAATACCATATGGTTGCCCATAAATCCAGATAGTGTGATGGATAACTTAAGTTTTATGGATATAAGTGCGACATTGGATGTAAGAAAAAATCCTGAATTTGAACGTCAACAATTTTGGGATTATATGTACGAACACTACAATGGAGATGCGATGTAGAATAAAAGAAAACGTTTTTATAATCTGGGAGAATATATGAAATCGGTTTAATTCATCTTGTATATATATATATACGTAAGTAAAATTTTTTCTTCTTTTTTTTTTTTTAATTTTCGCCTGCCATTACATAAGCAAAGAATAAACCAATGGTTTATTGTTATTGTTTAAATTCTGAACAACTTCATGGTTAAATTCTAAGACAAAAAAATCTAAAAATATTACATAATTGTTCTCTAAAAGTAAAAGAAGTAAAAGCATTTATATAAATTATTAAAAAAGTTCATACAAAAGACAGGAACAACATTTTTTTAATTAAACAACTCTTACTATTATTTTATAAAATTTAAAAATGTTTACAAAATGTAAAAAAAATTTAAGAATATTATAGTGTTTTAAACACATTTTTTTTTTTTTTTTGTAAAAATTGTGTGATTATAAATTAATCCCATCTTTTTTTTTTTAAGCCACACTTTATTTGTGCTTAAAGCAAAAACTGGCTGAAATATATAAAAATTGTAATTTTCTAAACGTAATATAAGGAACATAATAATAATGTTTAATAATAAATGCGCAACACAAATATAGAGTAGTTGCCGAAAATTCGAGAAAATTCGATACATACCTTGTGATAGCTGCGTATCACTTTTATTTGTTGTTTCTAAGGTTATGTTGCAACATTCGTTTCATTTTATTTCACTTGAACTTTTCATCAAAATTTGCACTCAATCACAATGGTTTCCATCGTCTGGCTCTTATTATAGCCGTCTCGATAGCTGAGCAGCCAAACGCGCCATTAGAGAAGACTCTTCACAATGTTTCAGTGCCGGTAAAACCGAAGTGAAAGGAGTGAAAATATTGCGATTGCATGGGACAGAATTTGTGTATTACTTACCGTCATTATAAAAATTTATTGGGTATAATAAGACCGCGCAAAATGTCCCCAATCGACGTAAAGATCACTTTATTGAAAACAAAGTTTGATCGGACACATTCTTAATGAGAAGCTCGACGTTCGAAGAGAGGAAAATGTTAGTTTACAAGGATGCATTTTCTTTCCGCAAGCGATATATTAGACTTGCGGACTATTTGCCTTTGCCGTATATATCACTGTCCCTGCGAAGTTCTAAAAAATATGCACGTTCTTTCTGGAGACATAAACTACAAATGTAAAATTTTGGAAAATTGATTTGCAGCCTCGGGTACAAGGTAAGAGATGTCTTCTTTTGTACAAAAACACCCTTTCCACATGTTATCACTTCACTTTCTTTTCGAAAGTATTCTGTGGACAAAGAAATTATGCTTTGGATAAGTGGTATTGTATGAAAGTATATTCAGTTTTTGAATTATTTTTAATACCGAAAAAGAGTAAAAAGTACTAAATAAAGTGCGTTAACAGTTTGTCTATTCGTTAATCGCACCTCGAAATGAATAGATTTTCTTCACTTTTAAAATGTATTTATTATCAAAAGAAAGATTTAGTTCCGAATTATTCATTTTGTCTACGTCATTAAATTCTATCGAGCCGTTGCATAAAATTGCTCTTACTTTGCTACGCTTGCGGCCGTAGGCAAGTGAGTACAGTGATGTATATACATTTGTAGCAAGAATATATTGTCATCTATAGTAAGTTCAGCTTTCGATAAAATTTTGATGCGATTTTTGACTTTTTCTAAAATTTCGCGTTCAGGCGGCGTCAATGTTTCCAAGATCTGTAGGTGAAAGAGATAGAGAAAGGGAAAGAGGGAGAGTGAGTTATAAACAAATTTATTTAATAAATACTTTTTCTTATACTACCTCTGCTATGTAATCTTCTGACTCGCCGCGTTCTTTCATCGTAGCCACTATACTGTCCAGCTTTTGACTTTTGTCTATTAATCTTTTATTTTCGACTTTTTCATAATTCGAACGTGTTATGTCATTATATAATGCTTTATAACAAATGTCCAACAACATGGTTACTATCTAAAAAGTTTCAACTGTTGTTAGGAAGTTTTCTTTGCGTAAAAAAAAAAATAAATAAATAAGTAAAAATAAAAGAAATTCTCACCTGAAGATGTTTCAAATGAAATAAGAAGAAAGCCTTGGCAGCGGCGCCGCCACCGCCCGGTTTGCGTATAGATTTGATTTGTAGAAATTGCTCTTGAAATAGATTATAAGACAAAAGCTTAGCTTCTTTCGCCGGGATCATGGCCTCTTTTTGTAAATCCTCTTGTTCGATATATTTTTTCACGCGCACTACACGAAATATCCGTGACGCCTTTGAACCAAAACGTTCAGTAATGATATTTTCAATGCAGCACAAAGTCAATTCTTCGAAAGCTTGTGACAAATCCACAACATACTGCCCGCTACCCATTTCACCAATTTTTCGAATGAAACCTAAAGAATCATCAGCTAAAAAATTTAAAAGTATTTACGTATATATATATATATATACATATACATTTATATTTGCAAAATACTACCAATTAGTGTTATATATTGTTCCAAATTTGTCATTAAGTCAAAATTTTTGGAGTTCTTTAGCAGCAATTGTTTAATTTCAGCCACCGTAAAAGGATTCGAAATTTGCTGTAAATTATCGTCTAGAAATCATAAGCTTATTATGATAATCATTGATAATATAAAAATACTCACTCTTTGCCAAGGATCGGTTCTCTCGTACATTTGCTTTAAAATGTATTGAAAGCATTCCGCCGCACTTGATCCCATTTTACGTTCGATTGCACCAATCATAACGCTATCGCGAAAATCTTGATGGAAACGACTGAAATTGATTTGCCAAAGCGTATCTGAAAATAGCTAACATAATGTAAACGATTTCAAATTGTATTCGAATATTAACCTGAGTCACCGGCATGACTTAAAGGAATAACACCAGTACGTATTTTGGCCAGCAACGATAAATCTATATTGGGCGGATTAAATAAATCATCTACGTCTATATGCAATTTAGGCACGGCTACTGCTTCAGATCTTTCTGCTTGGACCAACTTGGGAAGTTTTATTAAATAGTTAGCACGTATCATACGCACAAATATATCACGTACGGTTTCAATTTTTTCTTTTTCATTAGCGTCAGCCAAATATTTCAACATTAAGCCTGTGCCTGTTTGCGAACCATTATGCAATATTTCTTCACATATAAAGCTGCCTATATTGCCATACTCCATTTGCATACGATGAACATATCTAAGTTGTCATACAAATCGAAAGTAATATTATAAAGCGTTCCGTCTTCAGATTAAAGCAAAGCAAATATTAAACATTACAAGCTGTTAAGTTAAATTTGTTAGCTCAATTTTGGCAGACTAAATTAAATAATTGGTTTCATAAATTTGTTTGTTTGGTGGAATCGCATCTTTCATGAATCTACCGATTAAGAACGAACAAAAAGTACACATTTTATTAAAGATTTTCCTCGCAATTATAAGATAGAAATTTTGTTTTCCTCAGGATTGAGTAGAGCATTCAATACGAAACCTTAGCAAGTCTTCCATCACTTATTTTTGTACAATGACTACATAAATGTAGTGAGATTGTACAGGACAATCGTGAACTATAGTGAACTATTGAACTAGTGAACTATAGTGTGATTATCATTACTCATTAATATTAATAATTGCTTTTCTCTCCTTACGTCTTTGAACGGCAACCTTTTCATTGGTAATTTCGACCGACCCTAGATTAGTTTGCTCATTTCAAAAGGAAAGATGGTGACTTGGATAATGTCGTAGTTTTAGACCTCTTACCTGGCATAGCGAACAACATATAAAACTTCATCACGATTCAATAAATATTCTGCCACATTGGGATTAAAATTGCTTGCCCGGAATGATACTAAATGATATTTAAATAGCACTGCCAAAGCTTTACAAACCTGTAGATTATTTGATTTGTTTAGAAATAGAATCTTTGTAAACATTCGCTCATATTGACTATTGACTTTACCTCTCTCCTGGTTAACTTAGTTGTTTTCACTATGTTATACAAAGTGCGCCAATTCGCGACAAACAAACAATCACCTACGATTTGGACCACTTCACCGAAATATTGCTTTAGTATCACAGAGCACAAATTACCATAATCTAAAGACATTCTACTAACTGTTTGTGCAGTTATCAATTCTTTATTGCTTAGAAGCTTGTGTGATTGTATTAAGCAGCAAATGAAAAAGAATATCTGTAGAAACTTAACTTTGGTTTACAGAAACTATTGTTATTGTTTATGGACAATTTTCACAAAATCGAAAGCAAAAGAAGAAGAAGAATACAACAGAAATTATAAACCGGTATATGTCCTAATATAATATCTCAAGTTCAAGATATCGACTCTTACTGAATTACAGTATAAATAATAATTTTAATATTTATTTCTAACATATTTGAATATAATTTTTTTTTAATAAAAATTTTCCACAATTTTAGAAAAATACTAAAAACTTTCTTTGAAAGCAAAATCTTCATTTGAAGAATTGGAATTTTTCATATTGATTAAAATAATACCGCCGTTTGTTTAAAAATCTTTTTGTTATGTGGAAACTGCGTTTTCTTTTGTATTGGGGCTTGGTTCATTCTTCTCACCGATAGCTATGTAAATGTTTTGTTTATGGATTTATAATCAACAGAATTTCCATCGGCTTCGAATACTATCGCAGCTCCATTAAGAGTGCGAACGCATCGTCCCCATCGACCATGCACCAATGCGATTCAAAAGGTAAACTCCCATGTGACTCCTAAGTTAAATCACTGCTACGATCGTTATTAGTGGTACTGGGTACACTATGGGAACATTCCATTGCAACGCAAAGAGCAAATGGTGGCTCAAACAAAAGAACAAAATATATTTTTTCTTTGTTATTGTAACTATTGATTTGTTTTATTTCCTTTTATTTATGGTCTTTTTATAAAGATGCAGCAATAGAAACGCGTCTAGCGATTAAATTTTCCAAAAACTAATATTAAAGTTTATGAACAGAATTCGTGCAAAAATCCCCATTTCCAAAGTTGAAAGTGCTGCAAATGGAAGTTTCTAAATAAGCGATTATAATATTGGCAACCCTGAAAAAAATCAGCTGATTAAAATATAATTGTAATGGCAAAAAATGTGCAAATTTTACGCACGTGTGAGTGAAGTCTATGAAATATAAAAAATCATGTAAAAGTGATAAAAAAATTCGTGACTTTTTCTTAAGTGTGTTTAAGTCGCACGTTTTGTTCTGCTTGCTATTTGAGTGCTCGTTCCTTATTTTACAAGTTTTTTTTTGATTTTGCTATGTTGAATTTTAAATAACAACAACAACAAGGCATTCGAATTTAAATAACCTTTCAGTTATGTTCAGAGCGATTTATTGCGTTCCTAATTAATTTTGCGGCGGCTTTAGTTTTTAATATTTCCTATAATGTAACGTACGACGTGCGAATATTTTTAGCATAGCGGACTTCATAAATTGATTTCTGCCGAATATTAATCAAGAAAAACGAGTTAATGGACGAATCTAACCAGTTGAAAGCACTGACTCGCTTCTCTCTCGCAACGAACTTCTGTTGTAGAAACATCGTTAATTTATCGAGTATTAGTTTCGCAGCTTCAGAAAAATGGCAAGAAAAGATTTAGTTTAAAGTATTTCTGTGAAAAATTGTGGCATCCTATTTGGGGGTTTAAACAGATAAACGGAGTACGCGGCTAAATCACACATAGAACAAGAATATTACATAGTTATCAAGAATTCAGAAAATCAAAATGCCTTCCATACATGTATTTTTTTTCTAAAGTAAAACTTGACGCTATCTCAGGCATTAGCCGTGTATTGTGTTTTAATGCCATATGAATGACGGTTCGGAAACTTGTTTTTATGTGCTGTAAACGTTTCAGCGACGTTGCTAATAAAGCTTGATAACAAGTTATATCCACACAAAGATTAAATATGTAGGCTTCACTATAATTTTTTTTGCTGAATACATATATCAACTGAAAGGAATCTCAATCTCTATACATTAACAATAATCGAGTTTATCTCGTGAAGAGAGTTAAAGCACATGTTTGTCGTAAGTTTGCATCTAACCTTTGTTTTAATGTGCCATCACTATTAACATAACAATTTTACATTTTAAAGGAAAACTTCCTTCCAAATAAATAAATTATTTTCTAATGGTTGAAAAAGTAAGAATTTTATTCAATGCAATCATTCCATATTTTTATATGATTTATTGTTTGAGTCTTTCGGGATTAATATCACACAATTATTTTTAGCTGCGATATAACACGGTAAGCGACTCAACTATTTTATCTATCTGCGAGATCACGGTGAGCAGCCATTAATGAGCGAGTTCACCTCAAATGCGCAGAATAATAGAAAAATGTATTTTAACGCCTTAACTATTAATTTAAGGACGTAAGTCCTTGAAACGATATTTATTATATTTTTATATTGATTTTTCATTGATTATTTTAAAATGTTTAAATTTTGTTCGTTTCGAAGAACCATTCTATTCAACGCTCTTAATTCAAATGAACGATTGCTTAAGCAAGCAAACGGTCTATGGAATTCTGTGCTATCTGTTAAATTAACCACCAAAATTTTCTCAAACAAAGTAAAATAAAACGTGCATGTATAGGTGCAAATTTTAACAAAAACTTTAGGTGAGAATGCAAACGTATATATGTGAGCAAAAAATTATTTTGATAAACATAATATATATATATATATAATACATATTTTTTTCTGTGCGAATAGTCAGAAACATTTTTTAAGAATCCGTGAGAAAAATAATAGAATTGTTGTTCGCAATTTAAAACAAAACTTGCCCTACACAAATTTCAACTCTTGGCGCACCAAAATATGTGTAAACGTAAAGGATAATAAACCGTATTTTGAGCGACTTTGCAGGCATCACAAGTCACAAGCACCTCTTAAATTCAAAAGCAACAATTTTTTCGGGTAACATCGTCAAAAATGGGAAAAAATGTAATTTTCGTTTTTTGCCAAAACCGTAAGGAGTAACATCGTCAACAAGCGAAAAAAATGAAATTTTCGCTGTTTGCCAAAAACGTAAGGGGTAACGGCGTCCTAAAACGAAAAAGATGAAATTATCTGCTTTCTCACACTCGCACTTCGACAAATAGACAGACCAGCTGATCCTGGTAGGAAAAGGTAGTTTTCATCTTCTATTCTATATATTATTTCGAAAAAAATTTCTTAAACATATCAAGCACAAATTTTAATGTTCATAAATTTAATTTATGTAAAAACTCATTTCTAAACCACTTATGATTGCTCTTAAATTATTTTAAAAACCTGCTTTTTATTAATACTATTATAATACAATTTTTTTTCTTTAAAGGTTTCTTAACAATACCGCCGCATTCAAAGGGTGCGACATGGCTTTTCTATCTCGACGCCATATCTATGTGAGAAAAATGGTTTGTGAGAACGATGCAATGTTATTCGGATTTGTCCAATTCCCATTTAACGAAGAAAGTTTACAAATTGCATCTTTACTACGATTATGTCAAACATATGAACTTACCATGTATAGAAAACAGAAAACACATCTTAATTCATTTTGTTTTTAAATTTATGTTTATATTTTACTAGATATATTTACTTATATTTTTATTACATAAAGAAATATTACAACCAAAAAATAATAAAAAAAAAATTTTAAAAAAAATTTAAAAAAAAAATAAAAAAAAAAAAAATTAAAAAAAAAAAATTTATTTTAATAAAGTACAAAGTAAAAATAAATAAATTTGTTTTGGAATTCGTTTGCAAGCAAGCAATAAGTAAGTATTAGACAAAAGTAGACAAAAGTCGACGTATGTAGACAATACGTAAACAAAAGTCGACGTCAATGTCTACGCATGTAGACAATGCGTAAACAAAAGTCGACGTTTGTCTACATGTAGACAATACGTAAACAAAAGTCGACGTTTGTCTACATGCGTAGAGAATGACGTAGACATTGGTGTAGACAATGAAGTCACACGTAGACAATGTAAACAAAAGTCTACGTGTATATAAAAAATTTTTTTTTTACAATAATAAAATAAACCTTTTTTTGTTGTTTCTTTGATTTCTCGGGTTTTTGTAAAAAAAAATTTTTTTTATATACACGTAGACTTTTGTTTACATTGTCTACGTGCGACTTCATTGTCTACACCATTGTCTACGCATGTAGACAAACGTCGACTTTTGTTTACGTATTGTTTACATGCGTAGACATTGACGTCGACTTTTGTTTACGTATTGTTTCCATACGTCGAGTTTTGTCTACTTTTGTCTAATACTGACTTATTGCTTGCTTGCATATGAATTACCAAACAAATTTATTTATTCTTACTTTGTACTTTATTAAAAAAAAATTTATTTATTTTTTTAATTTTTTTAAAATTTTTTATTTTTTATTTTGTGGTTGTAATATTTCTTTATGCAATAAAAATATAATTAAAAACATCTAGTAAAATATAAACTTAAATTTAAAAACCAAATCAAAGAAACAACAGAAAAAGGATCTTTTTATTATTATTATTTTATTGAGTATAACATGTTTTTCTATGAGGATATATAAATAAACATATCTAATAGAACAAAAACTCTAATTAAAAAAGATAATTAATTAAAATGAATAAAAAATTGTTTTCTAGATTCTATACATGTTAATTTGTTATATAATAATATTAATATTAATAAGAAGGCTTTTAAAAAAATTTAAGAACAATTTTAAGTAGCGTAAAAATTAGTCAAATAGATTAGCTAATTAGTTAAATAAATTAAATTTGTGAACATTAAAATTTGATCTATTTAAGATATTTTTCGCGAAATTTTGCAAGGCTCCTCGTTTCTAAGGAATGTAGACACCAAATTTGTTAGACTAGGATTACCTTGTCCGTCTATCTGCGTGTTGGCGAAATTTGGCAAAGTACGAGTGTGAGAGCAATCGATTGCAGTCCAAATTTCTAAAACTGGATGTAATTCGACCGCAATTCGAAGTTAGGAAATAATCACCTTTTCTTTTAGCATAACGCAAAAATTGTTGTTG
>KK503223.1:17284-27611 GCA_000688735.1 Glossina austeni | reverse complement strand
TTAAAATTTCTTTTATTTCAATGACCACAGTTTCTAACTCTTCATAAGTTAATGAAGCTGAGCCTACATTGGGGATTAAAAGATTTTTTGCTGATATGACGGCTGCTTCCCAAAGGCTTCCAAAATGGGGTGCCCTGGAGGGAATGAAGTGGAATTGTATCCCCTTTGAACTGCATGTTGAGGTAATGAGTTGTTTTCCATTTTCGGAAAATATTGAACTAGAGAGTTCTGATAACTTGTTGCTGACGCCAACAAAGTTTGCTGCATTATCGCTATAAATGTTTTGACAGCGTCCTCTTCGGCTGATAAATCGTTTGAGAGCTCCTATGAAGGCCTCTGTTGACAGGTCACTTCCTAGTTCAAAGTGAAACAACAAAAAACTGCCGCATATGCCTTTGTTGGCCTTTTTCCTCTTAGCTTGTAGTGGATCCATATTGTTCCAAAATAATCGACACCTGTATTTATGAATGGTCTGGCCGGTGTCACTCGTGCTTGAAGAGGATTTCCCATTGTTTGTTGGCATAGTTTGGGACGTGCCTTGTTACATTGTACACATCTGTGTGCAGTTGCTCTGGCTGTTATTTTTCCTTTTATAGGCCAGAATCGTTGCCTCACTATTCCCCATACTGCTTGTGGACTGCAGTGTTCGTTGTCATCGCAAACTAACTTGAAAAGTAGTTTAACCTATGCGTCGTTATATGGAAGGAGCATTGGATGTTTTGTGTCATATGGTAGAGCGGATTCTTGTAGCCGCACACCTACTCGAATGATTCCGTTGTCATCAATAAACGGAGACAGTGCGCAGATTGGACTTTGTTTTGCAATCTCTTGATGGTTCTGCAACTGTTTCATCTCATTTTGGAATTCATAGCTCTGAATTGCATGAATTATGACCATAAGTCCTTCTTCAAGTTCTTTGGCGGTGAGCACTGTGCGATTTAGAACGGATTTTGAGGAATCTCTGGAGGTAGATAGACGGATGAAACGAAGTACATAGGAGATGATTCACTGTAACTTGCCGAACGAACCCTTGTGATCGATGTTGTAAACGAACTCATAATTGCGTTTGGTTGTCAGCACCATAATGGGGTCCTTCTTTCCTTCAAGATCGGTGGGAGCTTGGAATTGTGGCGGAAATGTTGTTGACCATCATTCTTGGCTACCGTGTAGAAATAATGGCCCAAGGACCACATTTGGCTTTCTGCTAGGGCCTTTGCTGATAATCACCTTGAGAGAAAGTCTGTAGGATTATCCTTAGAAGTCACGTGTTGCCATTGTTGTTGCAGGGTTAACGATTGAATATGCGAGATTCTGTTGCCAAAAAATGTCTGAAAGGATGAAGATTGTGAATTTATCCCAGACAGCACGATCTCGGAATCAGTTCAAAGATAGATTGGTAGATCACTTATTTGCATATCCTTGCGTAATCGATATGCGAGTTGCGCAGCCAAGAGTGCTACACACAATCCTAATCTCGGACGCGTCTGCTTCTTGAGGGGTGCGACTCGATATTTTGCGCATAGTAAGCGTGCCATTATTGTGCCGTCCTTATTGTGCCTGCGTATGTATGCAGCAGCTTCAAATGCCTTCAGCAAAAACGTGCAACTGGATTGTTTCTGGGAGGTTGCCCTTCAAGATGTGTCGGGAGATTTATAAGTTTTTTAGCGTAACTAAACTTTCACGGAAGTTGGTCCATGTCGCATTCAATTCTTGTGGTAATTGTTCATCCCATGTCAGTTTTAATTGCCATAAGTGTTAGATGAATATTTTTGCTTTTACCACAAGAGGAGGTAAAAAAGTGGATCAAACAATTTTGCCAAATCAGAACTAACAGAGCGTTTGGTGGTGTATTTCATTGGTTCCACCTTTGCCTTAATACAAAGGCGGTCAATCTTCGGTGGCCAGATGAGGCTAAGGGTTTTAATCGATTCCTTTTCATCATGGTTGAAATCAAGGTTGACTTCCCGATAATCTTGGAATAGCTGTTTTGGATGTTTTGGACTAGCTGGGAATGATTAGCACTCCATTTGCGGCAATTGAATCCATGTTTTGATAAGATGTGGATTAACTGCCGTTGTGATTCTATTGCGGTTGTTAGACTGTTTGATCCTGCAAGTCCGTCATCAACATAAATATTGTCTTTCAATGTCTGCCCGCCTAAGGGGTAGCTGACTTCATCCTCGATCGCAATCTTTTGAAGGCGTCTCGTGGCTAAAAATGGGGCGGCTCGTGTACCATACGTAACTGTGTTTAGTTTGTAGTATTTGATGGGTGATGAAGGATATGTACATTTTTTCTGTGTCCGTAGTGAAGACGAATCTTGGCAAACGAAATCGAACCAGTATAGAGAATAGGTCGCTTTGAACTGCTGGACCAGTATACATTAGATCGTTGAGTGAATAGCCAGTTGAAGTTTTATCAGACGCATAAAAAACCGTGCGTAGCTTTGTGGTTGTGCTATCTGGTTTTAGCACACAATGGTGTGCAATAAAGTAGTTGGGAGTTAACACAGACTAAATGTTTATCTCCGTCATGTTTCCCATCTGTTCGTATTCCTCCACGAACTTAATGTATTGTGTTCTAGTGGAGGAATCTCTGAGTAGCCACCGCTCAAGAACGATAAATTTTCTGTGGCGCATTTCTCTTGACTCTCCTAATGCGGATGGGTTTTCACGAAACGGTAATTTCACCATAAAACGGTTATCATTTGGTTCGTCATAAGCGTTCAATGAGATCATTCAGTGCCGTGTGATTGGCAGCTTCTATATCAGCGGTTGAGATAGCGCATGTTGCTATGTGTGTTGAGTTGGGATTTGTGGATACCTTGCCGCTGACAATCCAGCCTAGAGATGTGTTTAAGAATGTTGGAAGACCGTTGCTTAATTTTATTTTGCCGTCCTGCATCAATTCAAAGTAGTATTCTGTTCCCAATAGAATATCTACCTTTCCTGGTTAGTTGAAGTACGGATCAGCCAAATTTGTATTCGGAATCTAACATCCTGATACATCTAATGAGTGATTGGGTTGTGGGGGAATGATTGATGGAAGAATGAAGGCTGCTAAATCCGTAGTGAAGCTGGCATCTCTAGATGATAATTTAACGTTTACTCGCCTTGTTGCCCTTTTCTGACCGTTGCCAATGCCATCGATACGTAGTGATGTTTCACTTGTTGAAGAACCTAATTTCCTGATTAGGCGTTCGGAAACGAGGTTTACTTGTGGACCCGAGTCCAAAATTGCACGAAATTTGGCTGAATTTCCGTTGGCCGCAATTATTCTTACTCTTGCCTTTTCCAGCAAGACATAATTCTTATGTGGTATTGAGTTGTCTGCTGCTGCTGACGTCACGACTGCCTTTGATACATTTGATTCAACTTTAGGTGGTTGAGTGGTGGATGCCGTTGGACTTGGGTGAACTTGAGTCTTGTTTGGCATCGGATTTGATGATTGTGTGGATGCTGATCCAGAGTAAGGCTTGGGAGTTTGATTCAGGTGCAGCAATGTGTAGTGTTTTTTATTGCATTTCCTGCAGGAGCCAGAAGAGCAATTGTTAGACGAGTGGTTGGCCTTTAAGCAGTTGAAGCATAGCCTTTGTGATTGAGCGTACCTCAATCTGTCTATTTCGGATAGCTGCAGATATTTGAGACGTTGGTGTAGTGGTTGTCTCCCTGTGCTGCAGTGTTTGCATTCTCTACCTTCTGTGTCGGCCCGTATAACTGATGAGAAACTGATATGAAGATTTCGATCAAGTTTTTTGATTAAAATGTGCCCTAATATCGGGTCCCATTCATTGGTTTCGATTCCAATGTTGTTTAGTGCTAACAAGCATTCTCGAGTTGTGTCATGAAGGCCTTTGATGGATGCTGCATTTGAAGTGGTGGCTGGATGATTGATGATTTTTTCCACCAAAGTTGAAACAAGGAGACGCTCATTGTTGTAGCGTTCCTGTAACGTTGTCTAACCGGACATGTAATTTTCTTCCGTTGTTATCAGATGGCTAATCAAACGCTCGGTTTCTTCTGTGAGGTTAGGTACCCTATCTTTTGTACATTGAGTATGGGCTGCAGATGAATCATGTGAAGAAACAGGTCGTAGAACTGTCTCCACCGGCTGTAGTCTCCATCGAATTTAGGAATGCTTGTTTTTGGAAGCACCAAAGAATTTAAAATGGGTGCATTACAACTTGCTTGGCCGGCTCTTGTATCTTGGGTGGGCGTTATGTGAAGTTTGGTTAACGCTTCAAAGCCCATTAATTGAAGTTGTTCATGGTTGTCCTGATCTATCCCTTATTGATCAGGGGATCTGAGACTTGATCCCAGATTTGATCGTATAAGTCCTCGATTTGACTCCGTACCTGGTTTATGGTGTCAATACGGATTGTGTAAGCTTGCTGTGGTTCGTTGGGGTTGAGAATTGCAAGTCCAGCTAAAAACCTTTTTAATGCTGTGCTGCGAGCATTAAGTTTGCCAATCAGGCCATGCCCGGACTTGTTTATTACCGATGCGTTGGCTCCAATACCATCATTAGGAAGGACGACTTGGTTTTGGCGTGGTTCATGGTGTTCGGCTTCCTTTAGCCGATCGGCTTCTTTACTGAGGATATGAAGGTACTCGTTTGTTAGAGCTTGGATCTGTTCGTAATATTGACTTTCGAAGTATTCGTCTGGTCTTTGACAAGAATGCGCGGCTTGCCATCCGTTGCTTCGAAAGCATCCCACAGCTTGGAGACGATCCGATGTTTTTCGTGATAGTAGGATGCCTTGCCCTTTCTATCAACTGGATCTTCTTTGATCTTTTTTGTAGT
Source organism: Glossina austeni (assembly GCA_000688735.1). Lineage (NCBI taxonomy): Eukaryota > Metazoa > Arthropoda > Insecta > Diptera > Glossinidae > Glossina > Glossina austeni. The sequence goes on along the minus strand of KK503223.1, from coordinate 22,808 downwards.
TGCGTATAATGCGCTGAATGGTTCCACTGGTGGTGGTTTGTAAATTGATCAACTCTTGTATTGATGTCGTTTTGAATCAACTTGCGTTCAATGTATTCAATTGACACTGTTTTGCCAAATACACTTCAACCACTTGTTGAATATATTTGGGCGTAATTGCCTATTCTTGAGATTCGGCACAAATCGGTGTCGGCTAATCGAAACGGATGAATGAGTTCTGTTGAATTAATACTGCCTTTGCCAAATATACTTCAACCACTTGTTGAATATACTAATGTGAAATGAATGGAATTCAGTGAAATAAGTTTTATCTCAATTCTCCGTAATTCATTGGCAAACAAATTTTACGAAGGCAACGCAACGTATATAGATGAGTACCACATGCTTCTGAAAGAATTTTACTATAAGTTCCACGCCAATAATAATATATATGGACAGCAAGATGCTACGAAATGGTAATGCCGGTAAAAACATATGTTACAATATTAGACGGAATGATTCTTCGCGACAGAGAATTGTTATTAAGCGGATAGGCTTTTAATCCCCTGACAGCGAATAAAACAAACCAAAATAATATAGCACCAACACTTTCATAATAAGTTTTTTATTATTTCTACTCCATTAATATTCGTTTCATTATCTTATTAATACACTTGATCACAGAATTGATACATGTTTATATAAAATATATAAATGACATAAAGATCTTCATTCCCGAAATCCCTTGCGATCTGGCGAAAGAGCTCAATCGCCATATCTAATTTTCAGCTTCAATACTTTGGCATATTGCTCTCGATTTTGCTTTTTAAAAATTGAGTTTGCTTCCATAATAACTGTTTTTGAAAGCGTCTTACGATTAGTTAATAAAACAAATTGAAACATAAACTTAATAAAAACAAATTATAACATACTTCCATATGTTCCTCTATGATATATCTATATTATTTGCCTTTATTAAATAATGACAATGATCCTAATAAATTTGTTATGTTTTAATGTACATTTATTATCTATGTTTGTCGATTATTTCACTAATAAGTAGCTAACCTAACAACAATAGTAACTTAAGCAATTCTTCTTACTGAACTAAACCAAAAAAACTGGTTAAAACACAGGAGGATAGCAAAAAACATTGTTTAACACTCTTGCATTTAAAGCCTTTTCTGTGCATTAAATTAAATCCTGCTTTTAACCGTAATCATCATTAAACTTTCAATTCGATAGTTTTTAAATGCGACCACCGGAACAGGGGTAATCAATTTTTATTTTGTTAGGAAAGTCCTTATCACCATTCAAGTGTCGAGTTAAATGCACGCGAATGCGAGACAGCCTATTGTTTCAAAATAAAATGCAATTGTTATCATCGTCAATTTAAAAAATTCATTAAAGGCTACTTTATGTACACATTTTTTTTTATAATTATTTGGTAATATTCACCCCTATACAGATTTTATACCCATCACTAAGAAGTGCATTCATTTTGTCAAAAGGTTTGCAATGCCCAGAAGAAAGCATCAAAGACTCCGCAAAGTATATATATTCTTGAAGAGCATCAAATTCTAAATTCTAAATTTAAGCATGTCCGGCTGCCCGTTTATATAATATCTGTTGTAAATACTCAAAAATGAAGGTATCGCCTTCGAATTTCGTAGAAACATTAGAAGTTCTTGCACGCAGACTGCTATTGAAAATGGGAAAAGACACACAACATCACGTAAATTGAGAATAACTCTGTTTTGCAAAGGGAATGAAAAATGGGTTTCTTGTCTATTACTCATAAACTATAGCAAATAAATGCACAAAAATTTGAACGCATTTTCTATGAGCGATGTAGCATTTATGCATAAAAATGGAAAAATTCTACCACGCCGACCCAATATTGCAGTGTGTCAAAATTCAATTGTTTTTTTCTCCATATTTATAACACGCAGAAACAAGCTTCAAAACCGTCATAATGTATATAAATTCTCGGCCACATACAATTCTTGAATGCACCTAAACATGTCTGCGTTTTCGTTGGTCCATCTGTCTGTTTGCGCAACTTTGTTTGTCTTTTTTAGGATAACGATGATAGATATAAAAGATTCGGTCCCGAGTGAATTTAACTTTCTTACTTGTTTTTTAATTAAATTGCATTTTGGGCAAAGTCGAATATTAATGGATATGTAGAAATTGGAAATAATTATAATAATATTTTTTTAATGAAATGAAAATAATTTTAACAAAAGTTTTTTGGCAATAAAAGGAAAATAATTGTAATTATCCAAAAAGAAGGCGAATTCATTTATAAAACAATTTAATATGAAATACCAAAAGTAAAAACTGTCAAGAACAGAAAAATCAAAAATTATTTCATCAAATCATATATCAAATAATTATTTAAGCACAACCGCAGATGAGAATTTACGCCATTGTGCGCTTTTTCATAGTATTTGTTTATATTGGATGTCATCAAGTAATACTTAATAATTTTGTTGCGCAAATGTTGCTAGGGAAATGTTGCATTTTATATATAAAAGTTAAATAAGTTTTTACAATATGTTTTTTGGTTCTTTGGAATTTTATTTTATTGAATAAAATTTATTTTATTTTATTTAACAACATTTATTTCGCGGAACTTAAAGCTGTTATACTTATAAAATGAACTGCTATAAATGGTACAATTTAAATTATAGGAAACCTTCGAGTTGTCCAATAATTTACAGTCAGCACTTTAACGAAAGCGGAGAAATGTTTACAGTAGGGTGCAATGTGGGACCGGTGAGAAATGTTTACAGCAAGGTGCAATTCGAGATCGGTGAGATGTGTTTACAACGAGCTTAAATGATGCTCGTTGTTTCTGAAATTCCATGTTTGTTATTTTTTCCATTAGGGTGGTCCTTATTGTTTTGATATGCATGAAAAGAAAACCAAAGATTAGATAGCAAATATAGCTAATTTTGATTGCATTACTTATACCAACTGTTGCGAGTCTTCTTTGGCGAGGTATGCTCAGGGCTCCCCAGGACTCCATCCAAGAAATTTATAAAAAAAACTTGGGCCTCCGGATTTTTGTTCTTATTATTTGGATTTATTATAATTCGATAGGCGATTTTTAAGGGGAGTAGGAGAAAAATCAGCGTGATGACCCGACTCTTGTTTAACGCTTTCAATGTTTCTGTTCGTTACGAGAGTTTACTTTTCACGTTTTAACCGTATCGCGAGATTCTGCAAAAAAAAAAAGAATACGCCGCGGGTGTTATAGCAGCCAACCTCAGCCTATAGGACCACTCGTCCGTCCCTAACCGTTTCACGTCGCAGGAGAGTGTGTCCTTCTGTCATTCAGGGATAACGACTAAACCAAGCCAGCCATCCCCTATCCGCAAAGTCCAAAGAAACCCCTATCGGTAACGTCAACCAGTTATGTAGTCCGTGATTACTTACTTCTGGCTCCGATAATAATACTGTCCCGTTACATAGGTGTTCTGACTATACCTGCGTTACAACCTCAATACTCACTTGCATATGTGTTGCAGCGATATTCTTTTACGTCTATTATTAGGTATGCTAACTTAGGTCTGATCAAACATGTGTATATGGCCGCTTTGTCTGCATCTATGTTATAATCTCAGCTCTTACTTCTATATGTATTATAATCCTGCTCTTATGTATATCTTACTATTAGTCCTACCTTAAGTAGCGACTCGTATGATCTTATTGCTATTGCTGACTTAGGTACCAAATCGTATGATTTTATAAGCCTCATAATGCATAATTTTATAAACGCTTTGTTTCTCTATTGCAATGTTTGCTTGTATGCATATTCTTATGCCTGTCTTATTGTTATCGTATGATTTTATAAACCGTTGAGCATGCCTTCATATGATATGCATCATATCAACATTCATAATTTTATGAACTCTTTTTTTTCCCATCGCAATGTTTGCTTGTATGCCCCACGAAGTATATACATTCTTGATCAACATCAAATTCTAAATCGATTTAAGGATGTTCGTCCATCCGTCTTTGTAATGTCTGTTGTAAACATTCTCCTGGCCGCAAAAATGAAGTTAATGATCTCAAATTTGGCAGAAATATTGAAAGTTCTTGCACGCAGGTTGGTCCAATCGGTCAAAGGATACGTTCGCAGCACTGTGGGAACTAAGAACACCTCGGTTTTTCAAAGGGAATGAAAAATTTGTTTTTTGCACACTACTCATAAACTATAGCAAATAAATATACAAAAATTTGAACGCAAATTCTTTGGGCGATACTGCAGCATCTGTGCATAAAAATGGAGAAAGTCGATCGCGCCTACCCAATATTGTAGTGTATCAAGATTTAATGACACTTTCAATACCTTCATAACACGCAGAAACAAGCTTTAAAACCCCCATAAATTATACAAATTCTTGACCCTTGAAAGCACCTAAACATGTAAGCTTGTCCTTCTCTCGATCTTTCTGTTTGCGTAACTTTCTAGTATTTGTGGTAAACGTTCACCCGTTAGCGAAAATGAAGATATGGCCTACAAATTTGAAAAGGAATTTGGAATTGACCTAAACTTTTCAAAGAACACGCCTACGACTTTTAAAATTTTTATTTTGAAAATAGAAGAAATCAACTGCGCCCTACTATAGAGCATGAGAATTTTATTCTTTTGCTTGCTTTGTCTTTTTTTGGGGTAAACGGTGATGGGTATAAAAAATTTGGTCCCGACCAAATTTAATTTTCTTACTTATTGTAAACTGTTTTGATATAACACGATTTCAAAAACATCGAATACATAAGTTCAATAAGTACAATCCCTAACTTTATTGTTACAGAAAAATATGTGGTTTTCTTTTGGAGAAGTGACAACATGCATTTTGTTTTTCGTAAGTGAACATGGTAAAGTTTTTGCTTGCTTTATTTTAAACATTTTGGAAAGTAAATAGCAAAAAGTAAAAGAGGTACAGTTTAGGTACAGGTATAACTCTAATTTGACGTATGTTGAAAATCAAGTTATAGCGCTAATTGCAATTTTGGACTTTAACTTTAGATAATATCTCACAGAATCAACAAGTAAACTTTTAAACGAAAACTTATTTGTCTCGAAGAAAAAATCCTAAGTTTACATCGTATAAAATGTGGAGCAAAACCACCGCTATTTGCAAAATCAATAAATTTAAACGAAACTGCTACTCGAACTATATTAAAATAAGAAGGCCAAATTAGAAAAAATGTGGCCGATAGTTTACAAGCTTTATGCCGCAAACAAAACATAAATATCGTAAAAGTGGAACATGGTCTGACATGAGCTTTTTATTTAATTTTTTTTTTGACCTGCAAGAAAAAAAAGCTTTAGTTAAAAAACTATAAGGTGTTTTCGTTGGGAAAGATCGTTCAGTGCTACGACGAAGCAGATAATCTTCAATTGCAAAGTTCTTTAGCTCCTTAAGAGAATCGCAAACATTACAAAACCGGCATCAGAAAAGTTTTGTAATGATGGAAAAACAAGCAGTAAAGAGAGGTTTCAAACAATTTTGAGGAAAAGAGAAAAAAT
>KK503222.1:16908-28277 GCA_000688735.1 Glossina austeni | reverse complement strand
ACCAATTTTTCTCAATAAACGCCATTTTCAAGTGAAAACATGAGCAAAATACATACAAGCACGTCTTACTTAAAGAGAAATTAGTGATAGGACTTTAGAGTTGGGGTTTAAGGAGGGATTTTTTTTTCCATAGTTTTCATATTCCATTTAAAATGCTTTATAATTTAAGCAAATAATAGCTGAATCTAAAGCAACTTTGAAATTATCTGCCAGCTATTTTTGGTAAAATTATTTTACTAATAAATAACAAAGATGAACAAGTCTGCTTTAGTCAATCAATCTACTCGTTGATCTACACGCTATCTTTTAATTGTTCGAGCCTTAGTAGACAGAGAGACTGGACGCGCATCTAGCCATGCAGCTGTTCAGCCGTGCATTGAACTTAAAGTAATGTAAGAGATTATCGAGAACAGTTGAACCACGAGTCTAACTCGTATTGTTTTCGCAAGGTCCGAATAAAGTATCACGAGTCAAACTCGTGCTTATTGTTTACGGCCTAGATACATTATCACAAATCTCACATGTAGTTGGAGGTCAAAGGGTGAAATCGTCCCAACTTGGGCACAATTGTGCCAAAATCATGGCACTGGATTAGCTAAGAGAGTATTTGATCAATGAATGATACCCTTACCGTATATGACTCAAGCAGCAACTACGTTCATCTGTGTGGCAATATATTTTACCTTTACAAACCCTGTACCTTTATAAAGCCTGCACTTTTCATAGCTGTATTTTAAACTTTCTGAGGAATACAGTTTTCTAGTAGAAAACTGTGCAGTTTTAACGAAAATTATCTTGAATAGAAGCATGGAAAATTTCAGGCATGCACGTTGGTCCAGGAAAATTTGGCTTTTAGAAGTATTCCCTCAGCGAACTAAAGCAATTGTGCAGACATTAAAAAACGCGGCATTTTTCCGAGACTGATTTGTTGTATTGGACTAAAGTTTTTTTTTCGCTTTTTATTGTTGCTTCTTGTTACAAAGAGTGTAGGGGAGAGTGGTGGTGATTAATTACCGCCAAGCTGCCAATACAGATATCTTTTGCTAGGGCAGAATCAACCGTAAAAGGTAAATATTTACAGCGAAGTCAGTAAACTTTCTTTAAACTATTATTTTTATTTTATTGAACACGGAATTTATTGGAAAAAAAAAAGAGGAAAACAATGATTCCGCTTAAAAATCAGGGCTATTAAGAAATTTGAACGGTTACGCCTGAAGGGGATCTTCCTCAAGAAGAAGAAGTTGAATGACTAAATCATTTCCGAACTTTACACATCGTCCGAATTAATGTAACTATCCTTGCCGATGGTAGCTATAAAATTGAAAATTTCGAAAGAGCTCTTCTTTAATTCATTTCAATGTACATCAAATCAATTCGGAAATATTGCGCGACCAAATTGAAAAGTGTACTCAAAATTGTAATAGCGGAACAAAAATTCCACATATGCACCTGCATGCTCCAATTGTTTGTATTGTTGCTTTTTTAAACAAATGCCTCTTGAGAAATTATACCTTAGTAGAAAAATTGTTGGTGCTTATAAATTAACAACAGCCGCAGTAAAGTACAAAAAGAGAAAAAATAAAACATCGTATCTAGTTGCATATGGTAAAGAGATGGAAGAGGAATAATAGAAGCAAAAGTAACAAAAGGGAATACATAAATGTAGGTATATATTACTTATATATATAGAGTAATAGTAGTAGCAGTAGTAGTAGTAGTAGTAGTAGTAGTAGTAGTAGTATTAATAAAAGGAGACAGAGGTGGAACGAGATTTAACATATATATATATATATATATATATATATATATATTTGTACATATGTACATATATTTATAGTGAGTTTGCACTTACCACGATTTGAAATAGAAGCGGCAGCGGTATTCCACAGTAGACACGAGTGTAGTAAACAAACGAGGCCAATTACTATTAAAAAACGGCGGCAATACATTTTCAGCGTTCGGTACGGTAACAGTGATGCTGCTTTTACTGCTACGGCTGCTAATGTTGGTGACGTACTTACTGAAGTTAAGTTATATGCTGTTGGTGGTGGCAGTGGTATTGACGATGGTACTGATGATGGTAGCGGTGATGATGTTAGCGATGGTGAAAACGATGAAGCACAAGTGTGAATAGCACGTACAACAGCAGGCATGAAAATTGTGGCCGGGGTAGTTAGAGTTGTTACTTTTGTAACTGTTGTTGCTGCTGCTGCTATTTCACAAACTTCTGATGTTAATGTATTTGCGGCTTCACAAGAGCCTTGATGTATGCATTGCTTAGTTATAGGCATTGTATACGGAATGGAAATGTAAGTGAAATAAATGTGCACTTTTATATGCTTTTATCAGTGTGTATATTAGAATGCATATATCCTTATGTATGTGTATGTGTGTATGTGTGTGTGTGTGTATGCGTGTGTGTGTATGTATTTATTTGTGTGTGTCTGCGGCCAAGTAAGAAACGTTTTCCGTTAGATAGTATAAAAAAATTTAAATAAACTTTTCTGCTTCGTGTTTCGTTTTGTTAATTTCTATTGTTATTGTTCTTTAAGCAGTTTTTTTTTTTTTTTTTTTTTTTTTTTGCTTTATGTACAAATTGTAGGCACGGAGAATATCCGCATTTACTTTACACACCGTTGATATGAGTTATTGTTTAAAATTGTTTTTATTACTTTTTTCTTTTTTTTTTTATTTATTTTTTTTTTTTATTTTTCCCTCTAGTATAGTTAAAGTGCTTTCTGGCTACTTTTTCTTGCAATTTATTTGCATAAATTGTTATTATGTTTTCCTTTTACCTTTTTATTTTATTTGCAATTAGAAGCTAATTAGTTGTTTAATTGTATCCATTTTTTTTATTGTATTTACTGTGCGGGTGTGTTTTTTTTTTTAAATGGTTTCTATTTATTTCCATAATGTGCCTTAAGTTATACTTCATTATTCAAACGTTCCACTGTTAAAGTATAACATAATTTTGTGCGCATTCTAGTGCATAATGCATTCACACATCATTTTGCATGTGGATAGAATTGTAAGCATAAAGAAAATTGTAAAAATGTTTACATACAAACAGTTGTTGAACACGTATAATGGCAGTGTTTTATTATTTTACTAATTTATTGCATACTTTTCGAGCATTCTTTGTTTAGCATAGTTAAAGAGGCAAAGACCGGCAGAGGAGACCGAATGTATTATCAATCAAATTAAACTGTAAAGAGATTAAGAAGAACAAGAAACAATTATTTAATTATTTTTTCTTTATTACAATTATTATTTTGTTTTATTTGTTTAATCATTTTACCGACTGTCAATTAAAATAAAAGATTAAATATGTGTAAAAATTAAGAAGACAAAATTTATATTTATAATTAAAAAAATATAAAAATACTATAATATATCAGGTGGCACATATTAAATACTCTACACCACCCTACCGTCATTCATTCGACTTTTCACAATAAGACGTTATATGGGAAGTGGTCGAGAAAGTGTTCTGATTGGAACCATTTTTTCAATAGCGCTCCTACTTGGGCCAAAACACGCCAGTGTACCCGATTTTACCGAAATGTGTCAAAATTTGCGACCTATAAGGAGGACTACAAAAAATAAAACAAAAAAGAGACAAGCTTAGATGGATCCAGAAAGTGTTTATGAATCAATCGGTTTGATAAAAAGTCGATGTATTTCAAGTCGTCCTAGTAGTTGCATACGTCCTCATTAGCTTAATATAGACTTGCATCACAAGCGGAGTATGTTGTGAACAGAGAGAAGCTATGGCGTATTTCAGTTTAAATTTATTATTAAAAATGATAGGGGGATAGAGGGTATAGAGGGAACAAAAGTGATCAACTTGGCCTATGACTAACAACAACAATCATCATTTTTTTAAGTATTACGTATTTACGTCTTACAAGGAGCCATCAAAGGGTTCCACAGAAAGGATAATTAACCCTCGGCCAGATATGTAGCCCTATACTGAATATTAATATAAAAAAACTTGAGATTATAGTCTAAATGTGAAGAGACGGACTGTTTAAGATATGAACGTACGTAAACGTACGTACGATACGTAAATGATAAAATCGGTTCGATTGTGTACGTTGTAAAGGAAGGTGTGCTTACATTTTATTTGATGTCTGATAGATGTACCTACGCATTAGATATGCAATTGAGTGATTAGGGGATTTTAGTAAAGTTCGTAGAGTATGATCAATAAAATCTAATTAAAAATTATTGCGAAAAATATATTTTTAATCCAGATTTATGGAAAATAATAACAAATATTAAATAGCATTTTCTTAGTACACCGAAAAAGATCTGAAAAGAATAGCTTTTTACAAAATTTATTTGACGATAGTCGAAAAACATATTTTTCTTCTTTAATAATATCCGTAAGCCGATGAATGAGTTATAGTGCTAGAGATATGTAGAAAAATTTCACTCTGCAATGTTTTGTCTAAGCAAAAGCTATTAAATAATGATCATAGCTGATGCACACAAATCACAAATTCCGGTCTGCGTAGCATAATGTACAGTACGCTTCGTAGTAGACTGACTGACTGGTCATTAATAAATCCATTTAGAAATAAAAATGGACATAACGCAATCAGGACTGCAATCGATTGCGTACGTGGTAGTATTCGTATATTTGTATCCCCATATTTGTTTCCAGTAGTAGGAGAGAAGAGAAAATTATTGGCCTCTAGTCTAAATAATTTTTTTTTTCGCTTTCATTTTTTCACCAAACTGTCATCATTGATAATTTGCGTCAAGATATATGTACTATACGTATATGTTACATATATATATATATATATATATATATATGTAATATTCCTTGGGGCATAATTTGTTTTCATTTCATTACATTTACCAAACATACAAACCCAACATCATATACATATAATTTATGAAGCTTCTAGCAAACACAAAAGTAGTTAAGCAACAACACTGCCATAACCAGCAGGCTAAAAACAGTAAAAACAGAAAATTATAAATATGTTAAAAATCCTTTTTCGTTCTTTTTTTGTTTTTTTTTTTTTGTTTTTAACATTTTAACAACCTCCATATAAGCATACGTACACATAAACTGGCCATCATCAACGTTAATAGAACAGTGAAGGCAACAACACCAACACCAACAACAGTAATAGTAAAGTGCCTTTAATGGTTTTCGTTGGTGCAACAAAGTAAACAAACAGAACAGTACATGAACGTCGGACATTATATAACGATGTGTATCTGACCGAAATAAATACATTGAAATATTTACATAGCTGCTTGGACTTTGTGTGCGTGTGTATGTGTGTGTGTGTGTGTGTGTGTGTGTGTTCGGGTAAAGAGATTTAAAATGATTTAAAGCAACTTTTTATGTGTGTGTGTGTGTATAGTTAAACATAAAAAATAAACGAATAATAATAATAATAATAATAATAATAATAATAACAAAGTTATTTTACAAACAAAACAATTTTATATTGCGAAGTTTGTTGAAAGGCCTTAAAATTATTACATTAACACTTATTTGACATGCTTTGAAGGCATTCCATGTATATACAACACAACACAACAACAACGTCAACAAGTACCAAACTATTGTTTATAAATTGACATTTTAATTGTGAAATACAAAATATAAAAATAAATGATTACATAAAATGTAGAATAAATATAGAGTACGCGTCTATGTACCTATATATATATATATATTGGGTTGTTGAAAAAATCATTCCGTATCTTTTCCTTTTCTTTTTTTAAAACAAAATTAAAGATTAAGAAATTCAATTAAAAAAATTTAATTTCCCAGTGACCGAGTGACCGACCCAGTGTTGTTCGGCCGTTTATATCAACTAAAACTTGCATCAATTAAAGCTTCATCAGATTCAGCTGGCTTTCTAGCATGTGATGCATTTTCATAAATTAATTTTGGCAGAATTTTTCTGTCAATAAATCTTCTCCGTACACATCCAAACAATTTTTCTCTTGCTTGAATAGAATTTTTACTTCTTCGGTGGTAACAAAGTAAAATTTCGCGAAACTATTAATTTCCATATTTGAGAAAGAACCAAAGAAGCCAAAGAACCAAGTGGACAGAATTAAACAGGTTTCTTTGCAAGTAAGCCTTGCTACGTCAGCGGTCATAATATGTAATGACAATGCGGTTTAAGTGTTAAGTTAGCTACGAGAAAATGCAATTAAGTCCTTTGTTGAAAAAAAGAACAACGAAATGATTTTCCGAACAACCCGTAGTTATAATATATAGAACTAAAGACAAAGTGAAGGCCAAATATCGAAACTAGGCTAATTGTATTATGCGAAAGTTTTGACATTTGTTATAGGTATTTGCGTATGATGAGTGGTGAACGATGCTAATACTATGCTAAAGTTTTGAAATGACAAGAAAAGTCTTAGAGTAGACCACATTTAATAATCAAGTTTTCTATTTAAAAAATAATAAGCAAAAGTTCTGCAATGACTTTTGTATAATGTAATCACTCTTCCAAATCATTTATTGAAGCCAAGGAGAGGCATAACATTCTATCATCTAAAATCATCTAACCGTCCTTAGATCCTGTCTATCCTTAGGCCGTCCCAATATTTACATCCTATCTTCCCTGAGATCTTGTCTTATGATACATGGATGAAAATAATTCTTTAATGAGCTAAAGTTTGCAAATATGCTTTAAAAGGAAAAGCGTCCTTTTAGTACGGCAATGCCTGACCACATATTGCAACAGCGTTCAAAGCCTTCGTTATCACTAGTAGTTTGTTTGTCGCTCTTGAACTCGGATGTCTTGCATCTCTAAGCTAATCTAGACATCGACATTCGGTATCAGTACGAGTTTATCGCACTTAATGACCTCTAAGTGCTCTCTCTAAGCGCTGCTTTCTCTATATCAATATCTAAAACTAATCTTAGGTAACATCTAAACACAAGTTGACCTTTCGCTATAGAATGTCTTGCCAGCGTAGAAAAAGTAAGAGTAACAGATAGCGCTACACACACACACACACACACACACATCACATCACATCAAAAAAATCTCTTTAAATGAATGCACAAATGACTACATGCTAGCGTTTTTTTTTTTTTGTAACATAAGAATATATTATGGATTTTAATAAAACTCAGTAGCAATTTAAATTTATTAAGACCGTCATTATTATATTTTGAATAATAAACAAAATGAATGCGAAATATATCTTGTTAACAAATCTTAAGGGTTCCCCAGATGTTTTTATGAATTTCTATGGAATTCTGTACAAGAGAGTCCTCCGCATTTTACTTTCTGGGCCTTAACAAGCGCCTTAAACAACTGCGTCTGCTTTGTCGATGCATAATAATGATGAATAATTGCACTAAGATCACATGGAAACCAAACTACCTACCAGTTAAGAAAACGAACACAAAGAATCATTTTTTTTTTCTTTTTCTTTTTTTTCATTTTCGTAACGTTAATGTTATTGTAAGAGTTTTTGTCTGCACATGCTCGAAGGATTTCATTATTTAGTGAAAAGAAATCTAAATAAAAACGTAAAGGTAAAAGAAAATGGTTATCCTTTATTCAGAAGCAATATTTAATGAAAAGAAGAAAAGGAAATCCCTACAGAAAAACTTAAGCAAAACGCTTGACTTCAATGTCAGCCAGTCAGCCAGCATTTGGACGTAACATCTCTACTTTTCACGTAAATTCAAGCTATTACGTCAACAACACAGGATTCGGGGATATATAAAATATTTCGCACATTTATATATATGTGTATGAGCCTATATGTAATACATATGCTCTGCCCATCAACCCTTTACGGCCGTCGTTCGCATCACATGTTTTACGCTTAGGGCTTAGGGCAAGAAATTTAACCCGTTTTTACACGCGAAGCATATGTAAGGCGAATAAAAACAAACATAGGTTGAAAATATGAAATTTCCCTTTTTGAACTTTTCATAACTTGGTCGTTTCCTCTTACGTTACCTTTCGTTGGAATTTTATATGCACGCGTGTATGCATGTGCACGTGTACGTATGTGAAAATCAGCCATATGGAAAATTTTAATAATCTTTTATCTCGAACATTTTTAGCACGTTTCTGTTACATTTTCATTATTTTTTTTCTTGCAATTTTCTCTCTTATTTTATTGCTTAACTTATTAGAAGAAAGCCAGAGCACTGTATAATGACATTGTCATGAAACATTGCAAGAGCATGAAAAATCTAGCGAATTGTCTCATCATTTCTTTTTTTTTCTTCCTCTATTCTATTATTTTTCATTTAAAATTCTGGAAAACTTTAGAAAAAAGCAAAGCAAAATTTTAAGAAAAATATAAAGCAAACCTTCATTTTTAAAAGGTCATAAAGATGGACAAAATTGGGCAAAATTAAATTCGCTATCTGTTCTCGTTGATCTGTTATTTTGTTTATCTCATTAAAATGCCTTTCAATTTTTTAAGCCGTTAAGAAGTTTCTCACGGATTAGCTTATTGTTCCTCCAGGGCTTTTCTTTTTTCTAGCGCTTCAATTCTTCAGTAACTCGGTGAATAATATTACTTCGAAATTTTAGATATGAAAAATGTAGTTCTCTTGAGGTAACTGTAGAATCCCTTACATATACCAACAATCCCCTCTCGTAAGAAAACTCAATCTTTTTATGGGTAGAAGGGCGTAATTTCTCATATTCCATGCTGAAGGTTGGTTCATAATAGTAAATTGATAAAGAAATCAATCTTAGGGCCTACACCTTGGTCCACGTAGATCTATTTTTTTCAGAAATCTTTCAGTAGATGTAAGTCCTTGTGTGCCGAAAAGGCCTAATGTGTTACGATGAAAATTTGCTCATGATAGTGATTTGAGATCGCGTCCTGTGATGTTTCGAATATCTTCCAATGGGCGGACTGTCAGCAAAAGTATGCCTTTGAATGAAAATAACACCAAACGAGTGATTCAACTGAGGCAATGTAATGGCCTGCCTTGCCCGCCTATAGCGTCCTTATTTGTTTCTGTTATTTGTTTCGCTTTCCCTACACTTAAAAATGTATGTTAAATTTGTGCGGATATATATACAACGTCCAGATAGACTACTGAGAGACCCACTTTAGATGGGGTATGTTCTTATAGTCTTTTTACTGGTTATTACTATTTTTTGTTTGTCGAAACAACTAATTGTCAACTTCATCGCGTATCACATCTTTTCAAATCCTGTTTATAAAGGCTATTACCAAACTAACACGTTCGCGGACATTAACAATTTCATTGAGATGCAAAAAATGATAGTCAACTAATTTTAAAATTAGTTGTGGTATCTGAAAGCTGACTGAACACATTTCACACAGCAATCAACTGGGGTGACAAAATTGCTAAAGCATTCATATAAAAAAAAACATGACACAAGGATAATGAGAGTGCCTGCTTCCTTTCCGAAATTCTGCGAATTTAAAAGAGCTTTAAGTAAATTTTAATAAAATTTAAAATTAAATGAAAGATAATTGAATTTAAAATTTGAATTGAATGGCAATGCGCTAAGGAATTTTGATAATAAAGAATATTTGACTTTCAAAATGATTCTGAACTTGAAATATATTATTTGTAGGGTGAAGCAGGTAGACCCAAGGCTTCTTGATAGTTCCTGTATAGTTAACCTTGGATCGGACTCCACTAGAGATTTTAAGGAGTCGTTATCGAATTGACCTGGGCGTCCAGTTTGATGGCTATCTGACAGGTCATAATCACTTGCAGCAAATCTTCTTAACCAACGTTGACACTTGTTGACCTTCAACACATCTCCATATATTTCGCAAATTTTGCTCGTTGTTTCCGTGGCACTTAAACCGGCGTTAAAATGGAAAAGTACACAATTACGAATATGGCTCTCAGAAGGTACAAAGTCCGCCATTTTATTACAGGCCTACAAAAAAAATTTATATTGTTGGGAATAAATTACTACTAAACAAACTGGTTGAAGAATAACAGCAAAAAAAAAGTATGCTTACACTGGTTACACTGGTTGCCGCAGGACTAAAAAATAATTGCGAAAATAATTGATTACTTATGGGTAACCCTAATATAAGGTAAGGCACTTCCCCAAAATCGAATCGAAGAATGTTTTTCATCGCTTAACTCAAATACGTCGGCTCTAACTAAATCTTAAAATCTTGATTTAAATTCTTGCTGCTAATTAATTATAATATTTTATTAAATTTTCGAAAAGCTAAAAATTGAACGAAATTACAAAATGCTTTTCAAAATATGTTGTGTAGCAATATATAATAATTTCGAGATTTCTACATGAATGCACTCTAACGCATGAATACATATCTGAACATTATGCTTAAATTTAATATAAATAAGCCGGTGTGTATATGTATGCAATGTAATGCTTGTTTGTCAAAATGAATGAATGTATGTACATAAATGCAAATGTAAATAGATACCCTTTGCACTCTTAATCATAATCTACAATAAAAGAAGAAATATGCTGTCTGCATATATATTTTCATTTACATAAATGCACACACGTTTACGATAAACGTATGCGGCGCGGGTGCTGGTGGGTGATGGTGGGTGAAATATGAATAGATATTAAAGAGGAAAATACAAGAAGGCAGCATACATGTAAAATACCTTATCTTATAAACTGGGAATTTGAAACACTGGTAAGCCCACAAGGAGGCACAAATATCTATAGAAGAGTCAAAGAAAAAAGTTTCCTTTTAAACCAGTTTTCTTTTACTTCTTAATTTTTTTGTTTGTTTTTTGTTTTTTTTTGGGAAATTCATTACATATTGCTAAGCTTAAATCAATTGCGAAAGACCATAAAGAAGAAGAAAATAAGAAATAAGATAAAACGGATGGATATGTATAGAGATTTTTTTTTGAGAATAGCATCACTCTGGATACAAGTGAATAGTAAAAAGCTGATCCTCTTTACATTGACGACTTTGTCTTTCTTCTTCTTCATTGTCATCATTACTACTTTTTCATCGTATTCGTATTTACAATGAGTTTACAATTCCTTGGAGCCTTACAGGTGTAGTACAATTTGAACGAAAGTCTAAACTATTCTGATATCAATTACAATTCACAATAACTTTTAATCGAAAGCTCGATGCTAAGAGTGGAATAACAACAACAAAAAAAAAAAAACAAGAAAAAAAAAAGAAATAAATAAATAAATAAATAGAAAAATGAACAAAAATGAAAAGATGATATAAACAGGATATGGAAAAACTTCTCATTTATCTACCGACCGTAGAGCTTTTGTGTCCTTTTGTGTTAATATTATGGCCAGAATGTAAAATATGCATTTATGTAAATGCACAAGTACACAGAAGCATTGTTTGCTCTTGTATATCCTTAGACATATATATATATATATATA